>JAZGTI010007910.1:0-20927 GCA_036877585.1 Botia kubotai
GTTAAGAATAATGTTTTTGATATATATGATATGTAACGTTAAATGATGTTCTTCTAATGTTACAGCAAGAATGTTTTTGCTAACTTTAAGTAAACTTTAAGAGAATGTTAGCCAACGTTCTGAGAATGTTCCCTGTTAGACGGGATAATGTACCTAGGACATGTGTATCGTACATAAAAACATAAAAATGGTAAAATAATACATAAAAATTAACCTGACCAACCAAAATTAAACCTTAGAAATCTGTTTTGAGGACATGTACTGAGAAGCAAATCTGGTATGCTGTGTGGATTTGTTTTCAAACGTTGTTCATTTGCTGTTGGTGTAAACAGGCGTTTAGGTTCAGTTATCTCCTGGTTTCCTGAAGATGGCACTGTTCCCATGCAGAGCCTCTTCCTCAAACCTTGTTATTGTATAAAAAACAGAGCCTGTGTGTTTTTAATGGTCTAGTGTCAAAATGCTTATTTATATATATAATATAGAACAGTTGATGTGATCTGTTCAATCTGCTTTGTTTTCTCATGGAAACCTGCTGAGAAGATCTCTGATTTTAACACCGACATTCTCGCGATTATAAAAAGAAGAACCTGCAGCACACAATCAGTTTTACCTTCTGGATATCAGCAACACTATCAGGTGAATTTTACAGTTGATTTACTTCAGTGCAAATGATCTACTTTAGGTTTCTCAGTGTTTACAAATGGGTGGATGTTTTTGTGATGTTAAAGGAGCATAACAGAGTTTGGTTTATTGCCCTTATATTTTCTCTCTTCCTTTTATTCAGAAACCTCATTTATAGACATTTAAAAACAAATTCTCCTGAGAAAATTGTCGATTTTTATCTGTTTTTCAACTGTCAATGATTTTTAACTGTCAAACTGATGATATTTTATTTTGTTACAGTATTTATTTATTGATGTTATGGTTTGTTGAAGCTGTAATATTTAGGAGTTTTCCATGAAAGTATCGATAAATGATTAATTACACTCCTAAAAATAAAGGCGCTAAACGGTGCAAAAGAAGAACCATTTTTGGCTGTATAGTTCCATAAAGAACCTTTGATCTCAGCAGAACCTTTCTGTCTCACAGGTCTGGTTCTTTGGAGAACCATAAATGGTTCTTCTTTGGCACTGCTTCCAAGAACCTTGAGTGTTGCTGATATGGCATTCCATGGAAAATAAATACATTTTCTTTCTTCCTTCATCTCCTCATTGCAGGCCAGAGTATGCCATCCACACCAACGTACAGAATCCTGCGACCGCTTCTGCTCGGCACCTTTCTGCTGGGATGCTTTGTGACTTTGTTTTTAATGTACATCAAACCATCCACCAGCTGGTTGTCAGGCCCCGTCGAGTCAGAAACATCCACAGCCCGCATGAAAAGCCTCCTCACCAACAGAAGTGAACAGAACCAGACCACCATCCTGGTCTGGCTTTGGCCCTTTGGAGAAACGTATGATCTGAACGTCTGCAGCTCTCTGTTCAGCATCGATGGCTGCTTCATCACCGCCGACCGAAACCTTTACAACAAATCTGACGCGGTGGTCATCCATCACCGTGACATCACCAGCGACCTGTCCAACATGCCACCCGCGTATCGCCCGACGCTGCAGAGATGGATCTGGATGAACTTTGAGTCTCCATCACATTCATCTCAGTTACCTGGTATTGAAAATCTGTTTAATTTAACTCTGAATTATCGGCAGGACGCTGATATAGAAGTGCCTTACGGATCGATCGTCGTGGCTCATGGAGAGGAAGATTTTGTGCCGCCGAGCAAGAACAAGCTCATTTGTTGGATCGTCAGCAACTGGAACCCGGATCACGTAAGAGTGAAGTACTACAACGAACTGTACAAACACATTGAGGTTCACGCCTATGGGCAAGCCTTCGGAGAGTACATTTCCGACCAGGACTATTTCCCCACAATCGCGAGCTGTAAATTTTACTTGGCATTTGAGAACTCCATTCACAAAGATTACATCACCGAGAAATTGTACAACCCTCTCTCGGTTGGCACGGTACCGGTGGTCCTCGGGCCTCCCAGGGAGAACTATCAGAACTTTGTGCAGGGGAATGCCTTCATTCATGTCGATGACTTCCCGTCTCCAAAAGAGCTGGCTGACTATCTCCTGTTCCTCGACAAAAACGAAGAGCTTTACCTGAAGTACTTTGACTGGCGTAAGCACTTTAAAGTGAAGAAGGCATACTTCTGGGCAGAACACACCTGCCTCGCCTGCGATTACGTCAGGAGGCACAATGAGTACAAGGCAATTAACAGTCTTGACAAATGGTATTGGGGATAACTTGCATCCACAGCTCTGGAGCAGCTTAACGTTGCTTGACAGGAGAAACGACATGTGATTTAAAGCTGCAATCTGTAACTGAAGCCTCTCTAGCGCCATCTCTGTTTGAAACATAACATTGCAACTTGTGGAGTTATTTTCTTAACATGGACGACAAGTTTAAATTCTAAACAACTGCTGTAAGATCAAGCTACAAACGCCGCATCACCTACAGTACCCGCACATGTGATGTAATAGCAGAATTTCCTTTCTGTTTGCAGACAAACATTTCCTGCAAAATCTGATCCGATAGCTAAAATTGTAAATCATTATTATAACTTACCGTCATGTAAATAAGATAAGGAGATTGTGTTGAACACTGATCTGTCTTGTACTTAAAATAACAGATTTTTGTTTACTTTTAGCCAAAAAAAGTTACGGATTGCAGCTTCAGTTCCAACGAGGGTCCATTGTTAGCATTCGCCAACGATCGACTTTATTTTTGTAAAACTTCCCAAAGTAATTCTTAATTTATTTATGTGCTTGGTTTTGTTAACTTAGTGTGTTATTCAATCTGGATGCAAATCATGGAGTTTATTAATATTAGCAATTGTTTTTCTCTCTTCTGTTGTTTCTGCCTTTTATTTAATTTATATTTTTGAAATGCTGATTTGGACTAAAACGAATTCATATTTAATTACACTTAATCAATTCTGTACGTCAGTACATTTATCTGGAAGGACCACTGAAAAAAATTATGGAATGAGAACAGAAGCACTTTCTTAAAAAAGAAATATTTATGCTTTATTTATATCAGCGGTTATTGTGTACGTTAGTGATGGTCATCTATGCAGTGTTTACAAGAACTTACGTTGTGAAAATGTTCTCGTACTGTAAATGTAACGTGTATAGTATGTATTTCGAGAAACCCCGCCTTCCGTTGCATTGGTTTTATATGGATGTTTTTCGCGATGTTTTACTACGCCATATTTGACCATGACATCATAGTGATTGTCATAATGTAACACCACCATCATATGTGCTACTGAAAACAAATATGCCAGCAGTGGTTCATTGCTGATAATATTTTACTGTACTGTGTAACTGCTGATACTTATCACTGTTAATTAGCTTACATGGCTTGGAAATGTGTGAAGGTACTGTACATTTCTATTTAGGTGTCATATTTCCTTTGATGAACAGACAGTTTGATGTTAATGAGGAGGAAGGCTGGTGCTATGTTGACAGACATGCAGAAGTCTTTTCTCGAAATGTTGCCAAATGTTTGAGACAAATGAAATTGTAATGCGAGAGGAATCGTGATTTATGTTTCCGTTTTTTTACACAATCTAACACTGGATTGTCAGAAAGCAATGCACCAGTTTTAGAGCCAAAGGTTTCTTTCTTAAAAACAGAAGCACCTCTCTGATGTTTTACTCTGGGATTCACACGAACACATTTCTGGGACCCGCGTTCCTTTCACAAAGAGACTGTTTTTGATCTGCATTGCAAGCTTTGTTTTGCATTGTTGATACTCTTTGTACCCAGCTAACAGGTAACGTTCGCAAAACGTTGGCTAATGTTCTCTAAAATTTATTTCGAGGTTATCATAAACGTTCTTGCAGTAACATTGGTAGAACGTTTTGGTTACATTATATGTTGTATCGAAAACATTATTCTTACGTTCTAAATGGAACATTTTAAAAATCTTTTAAAAATGTTCCCAGAACCAAACAATAACATTAGCGCTTATCTAAAAAAATCAGCGTCTTGTTACTTAATGGAAACGTTACAGAAACGTTCGTACAACCTAAACTTGTCAGCTGGGTACAAACATGCACAATGACTAATTTGTGAAGCTGATGTTTGTCTGTAAGGGTTGTTGGTTGTTAACAGGTCCAGTTACTCACAGGTCTGGAATCACACATTTATTCTTGTTGTTTTGATGTTTAGACAACACGACAGTGGGTTGTTGTCATCATTGTGTTGTTTTGTCTCTGCCCTACAACATGATCAGTGGTGAGATACACAATCCTTGTGTTTTTAACTTTTGTATTTATGAGGAAACATCCGTTTTAAACAGTCGATGCTATTTTAACGATGCTGTTTATCCATCACTCCAGTGTTCAGACACTGTTAAATGAGCCGGACTTCTTTTATATGAATGGAGGAAAACCGAGAAGATGTGGTAATACAAGTCACCCGCCGCACATCCAGATTAACGTTCGTTTGAAGGTAACTGGTTTGTCGTGGACGCTCTTTTCGCATTGTAAATAATCATGTCGCTGGATGATCTCTAACCTGTAGCCATTACCATGAGGACAAATGCACTGAAATGAGAGGAATTACCGGGGAAGAAAAGTTTGCTACTGAAGACGAGGATGACCGTGTTATGAAGAGCGTTTTCTGCGATTGTTTTTGGGATCGGCGCTGGTCTGTTAGACTGTGTGAACAGAACTGCAGCTGAAGGCCTTTCTCATTCTCTGATGATTTATTGAACTGGTGAGAGTTTCAGACTCAAATCAAAGAGGTTTTTTCTGCAACAAGTGACGTGTGAAGCAAGACATTCATGTTGTACAAAGTGAATCGGAGTTGCTCATTTGCTTACGGACCATAATTATTGACTTGTATTGTTTTGTTCTCTCTGTCGCTCTCTCTCTCTTTCTATTTCTACTGTGTACAAATGTTTGCTGTCAGCTCTTGCTACCCTTTAAAACCGTCCTTGCATTATGAGTGTGTTGTGGTGTGTGACTCAGAGCTCCGGCTGACTCACACATGTAGGCTGGTGGCACGGACGCCAGCATGGAGTTTGATATCTCCTCTGTGCATGATGGACTCACAAATGCAAAATGACCCACATTCCTTTTGTGCTGGAGAACATGAGGGTGTATAGAACCGTTCATTGCAATGTTAATTGCCAAAACATTGTTAATTGCCAAATGAGTCACTGTAGATGTCTGTTAGTAAATAAGGAAACAAAAATAAAACGACGTTCACAGAAAATGGCGGATCGATGTCTTGATTACCGAACATGCCTGAAGCTGCAATCCGTAACTTTAATCATTAAAAATGAAACAAAAAAATCAAGTTATTGAGCAAGAACCCGACAGATCAGTGTTTAACACTTTACCTTACACTGATTCCCATTGATAAGTTTATATATATTTCCTGGGAAATGTCAGTTTGGCTTCATTTGACTTCAACATATGTAATAAAAGTATATAAAATAAGCTGCAATTTTAGGTTTCAAACAGAGAGGGCGACAGAGATGCGAAAGTTACAGATTGCAGCTTTAAAGGAGCATTTTGTCGTTATTCGCGAATAATTTAGGTGAAGTGTCCCGTTAAGTGACTGCATGGGCAGAATGAAGGATAAAACACACCTGCTTACAGAACCTCAGCACTCGCAGTCAAACAGCAACATACTGTTTCAGCAGTTCATCTCAGGCTGGTATAAATAACCCACCAAATCCACTGTAAGTTGAATGATGATAGCAAAGGGACGGTTTGGTGAGCCGGCAGTCAAATCCCCCTGCTGTTGTTTTGACCTCCGTGTGTTGATGCACTGACATTTATCCGTCTGAACTCACTACGGTAATGCAGTCTTGCTCTACGGTATTTCTCAAAATGACAGGAATGATGAATGTTCTGAATGTTTTCATGAGTGTGTGTGTGTGTGTAGGGAACCAAAACATAATTTGATTGTAAATCCATGATGGACAAAGATTAAGCGTTTGATTCTATTCTACGCTGAGGTATTTAAATGAACAAAATCCACAAAATAAATAAATAATGACATGCATTAAGAAGCAGATGAACGTTTTGCGATGCCAGCAGAAGAACTGGTGCCACAGTGCAATGAAAACTGTCCACCCAGTTTACAGCCCTGTCATTCCACCTGACGATAATGAGAAAGCAGATGTTTACCTCAGTGATTGAAACATATCATAAAAAACTATATCTGGCCATAGCTACTGCTGTATGTTGAATTAAAATGAGAGATCAGTTTTGGTGCAGTTACACACACCAGCATTCCCCAGCTAACGGTTTTAGGTTGTAAGTACATTTCCTTAACGTTTCCATTAAGTAACAAAAATGTTAAAAAAGTTATTTTGTATGTTTTAGGAACGTTTAAAACAACCAGTTTTATAGACGTTGTATTAACGCTGGGTTATCCGATTTTTATAAATTCTGTAACATTTTTAAAACGTTCCACTAAAAACCTACACATAACATTTTTTATATATATATATAATGTTATTTCATCCACATTTCATCTAGTTCAAAATCCCGTCATAATCCAGTCCTGTGAAAATCCAGTTCATAAATGGACCACTGTTTCATTTTCCAGTGAGCATTAGTTCACTCTGCCTCCTACAGAGATTTGAGCTGAACCAGCTTTTCCAGCATATTCTGCCACCTTGTCCCACCATTACCACCATCACCAGAGCGTCCCAGTATCCCGAAGGGGTGTACAGTTCTGCAACATCATAAGGCTCGCGACCACACCTCTTTGTCTCCTTGTTCCCCGAGACTATCCTGTTTCCATCAGAGAGCTCTGCTGAGTCTCTGCAGTCTGGAACAGCTGAGAAAGGCTCTCATGAAGCTCTGAGGAGATGAATAGTGTGACACTACTTATTGCTGCAGTGGCCACCTGATCTCAGCTCAGAGACGCCACTTATGTCGTCAACACTTTGTTCATTCAGAGCTGAATGTGGTAACTGACAGGGAGGGAAAGAGCTGCATTCTCCTGCTTGTCATAACTCGGGTCATATCAGCAGATTTCTACTCTGCTTATATTGTTTGTCACGACGGACTGAATATATTGTGGACAGGAATGGCTGTAAAATGAGAGTCATTGTTTCTCTGGTTTGTTGCAGTAAGATGAGACAATGTTTGTTAGAGTTTTGGCTCAACAGTTAACATATGAGCTTAGTGAAGGCCGTAATTCCTGGAGATGAGTCTATTTCAAAATTTCCAAAAATCCTCCAATAACCTTCATATACTCATATAGGAAACATCAGAACTGTGTTCTTAAAACAATGGCTAGTGTTCTTTAAAAGTTATCAAAAGTTCTTTGTTAGTAGAATGTTTTTTAACATTTTTAAGTTTTTAGTGTCAACGGCTTTTGGCATCTGGTGTAGTTACAACATCTACCAGCAGGGGCTAACTGGACCACACTAACCAGCCAAACCCTTGACTACTCGCATCTGCATCCAGACTAAGGTAACTAAGGTCAGAAACATACTTAAAGCAAACACAGACATACATACTGTGGAGTTAACTTTGCTGTACTATTAAACCAGTTGGTCATTATCCAGCTAGCTGAAACAGTTGAAGCGTGTATGTTATTGCGTTTACGGTTTATGTATGTTATGTTATGCTTGTTGCTTGCTACCACAGTGACAGCATGTTTAACATATGTTCAGCTTCATTTAACGACCTCATAGAACATATAGCACGTATGCTAGCTATGCATTCTAGTGGCATTAGCAAGGTGTTGCCTTGTCATTCTGATTACTTTTAGATTCCAGACGTTCTTATTGTAGTTTGAGGAGATTTTGTTTCTTGGTCACCTCCTTCTTAATCTCTGCATACACCCATAAAAAAGCCATATATTTAAAAATAGCACACAATATAACGACTGTACCCACTTCTCTAGTTTCAGACAAATGTGTGGTCTGTGCCATGATGCCTAGCAACACAAAGTCTCTGCATGTTTGTTTGTACTGAGAGAAGCTGCACAGTCAGATATTAATCTAGCGGCTACAGGGGACGTGCTCAGAGCTAAAAACCCCTGATGATGGACGCTTACCAGAGAACATTCTCAGAACATTGACCTCTCAAAGTTCTCAAAAACGCTCTTGCAGTAACATTATTAAAACTATTTTAACGATATATATTACATACCAAAAACGTTATTCTTAAGTTATCAGTGGAACATTTTAAAAACAGTCATTAAAAACATGTTTAAATAATGTTCTTATAACCAAGCAGTAATTTTAATACCATGTCTAAAAATAAGGACGCTTTGAAAATGTTGAATGTTTTTGTTAGGCAAGCGTTTTAAGATTAGGGAAACGTTTCAACAAGCTGAAATTGTTAGCTCGGTACTAATTCAAACATTCAGGTCACGCTGACATTTGTTAAAGGTTTAAGAATGACAAGACGGATGACAAATGTTTAAAAAAGATAACAAGACCGCTGTGAGGAGTTACGTAAGGGCGACATGCGTTTCTCCGAACTGTCGCTTTTGATGCCCGAACAATTTACATAAAACAACGTTTGCGATGCCAAGATGTAATAAAAATGTAAATGAGAATCATGTAGAACAGAATCTCATTATTGTGACCAACTCAGCAAGCAATAAAGCGTTCTGTTTATTCATAAGCCGTATTGGAGACGAGGTAATGTGAGAAGGAACCTCAGAGAACCTCAGAGAACCTCAGAGAAGATCCTGCAGCATTGATCGGTGCTTTCTCTCCGGGACTGTGTGCGCGCATGATGGATTAAGTTCTTTAACCGCTGATCTTTCCAGCTATTTTTGCACCTCGATCATTTCTCTCATCCTCTTGAAAAATGATATGAGTGTAACCTCTGAGATTTGTTTTTAATTACTTGCGTGCGGCTCGAGTGTACTCAGACAGCGTGTATCACCTCAAAGTTTGCCTTGAATTAAACTACAGTAAAAGTCATTTAAAACGAATTCACCCCAAAATAGAAACTCTGTCGTTTACTCTTTCTTCTACGGAACGCCAAAGCAACTCATGCAACTTACAGCAGGTCTACACATATGATATGACGTCTTGTGTGGATACCAAAATGAATGTCATTATTCAATGAAATTCTTGCCCCGTACTGTACGCATCCATATAAATATGATGCATTTACTGCATATGCGACCTCAGTTTGTCAAACCTGATGTCACTGCAATGTATTTGATTGAACTTATCTGGTTTTTTTACAAAGCTACAGTATCATTTTCGGCGCAGAAGTATACAAATACAAACCTAGGACATCCTATCAGACCGTATGCAATGATTGGATGAACATTTTATGGTCCTATTTATGTACATTTATTTCAAACATCGAGCGATTGCTTTTAGGATGTGAACAGACTTTCAACCAGCACAACAAAAAATGTTTCCGGATAAAATCACCTGCTTTTAAGATTAAAACATTTTATCAAGGCAGCTGTAAAGGACGTTTCCATTAGGAAATGTTTAGTGGAACTCAAGGAAACCCCCTCTGTGTAAAACCTGTTGCTGTGGAAATTGCCGTGCAGTCGATAGACATTCAATCAAGCCGGAGCAATTTTAGAGGCTGCAGAAAAGCTTGGCAACCAGAGAAACATTTGGCTCCAGCTCTTTGTAAGCCATCAGCAGTTGCTCCAGGGCTCAGATGTGGATGCAGTGTGGTATCAAGTGTCTGAGGACAGTGTAATTGAAATCACACAGAGATGTGAGACAGAGGAATACCCTGTTAAAGATGAGAAAAGGGGATTTCTGTAACATATTTGGTTCTGTATGTGCAGAAAACTGGAATAAAGTGTCAAGAACTTGTTCTAAAAGAACTTGTTCTACATACCCAGCTAACGGGGAAGGTTGGCTAACATTCTCTAAACGTTTCCTCAAAGTTATTGAAAACATTCTTGCAGCAACAGTAGCAGAACCTTTTTAATGTTTTATGTGTTATATATTAAAAATGTTACTCTTCAGTCGTTAGTGGAACATTTTAAAACATTACAGAACGTTCCTATAACCATGCAAAAACGTTAATACATACAAACGTTGGACGTTTTGAACATCCCTTGAACATTTAAAATAACATTTTTTGTTACCTAACGGAAACATTGAGGAAACGTTCCTAGAACGTTTAACTGTTAGCTGGGTAGCCCACGCTGGTTTTAAAACACACAGAAAGCCAAACGTTTCAGTGGCACCAAAAATACATCATCATCTCCACCATAAGAAGTGTGTTGTGATAGGACTCCCATAAAAGGTGCACAGATAAGCAACTGGTCCGTTATCCCTGGAGAATTCGGCTAATAAGAGCAATAGTATTTATAGGGGGTCATTTCAATGCATCCACTCAATCTCTGGCCGTCTCACCCTGCGCCCAGCGGTCACCCTGCAGCCCCTCTGAAGCCCCTCTGAAGCTCACTGAAGGCAGAGATTACTCATTCTTAATAAAGACCGAGGTCGGCTCTGCTGATACCTTTGAAGAGGTTTAACATTTCTTTAAAGGAACCTAGTTAGCTCTATTTCAAGAGGTGTCCATATCTTTGTCTGGCACCTCTCTGATTGCTTTAGTCTAAAGCATTGTAACATTTAATGGTTCTGTTTACAGTTTGAAGGCATCATGTCTGTGGAACGATTCGACTGCCATTACTGTAAGGACACGTTGCTGGGAAAGAAATACGTTCTGAAAGAGGACACGCAGTACTGCACAAAGTGTTACGAGAATCTGTTCGCTAACTGTTGCGAGGAGTGTTCTCTGCCAATCGGCTGCAACTGTAAGGTAGGCCTGGGAAACTGTAAATTACCGTAAGAGTCCTCATTTGCATCATCTGAATTGAAATGCAGTGTGACTTTTAATGCAACTGAGCAAATAAAAATCTGTTCGTCGGCATTAATTTCAGATTAATGACGATTTGAAAAAGCTTTTGTGTTGATTGAGTGACAAATGGGGAACAGATTTGCGAGCATCACTAGACTCTCTCTGCATGCATAATTAAGGACCTCTCCTACAAAGACCGACACTGGCACGAAAATTGCTTCAAGTGCGCCAAATGCAGTAAATCGCTGGTGGACAAGCCATTTGCTGCTAAAGATGACCTTCTGCTCTGCACGGAGTGCTACTCTCACGAGTATTCCTCGAAGTGCACCACCTGCAAGAAAACCATCATGCCAGGTACCGTCCATTACGACTTCTCTCAACCACGACTCATTGTTATCATTGGTGATGACATCACTCCAGCTAGCTCATTTGAGATCGGTGTGTGTGTGTGTGTGTGTTTTATTCTATCAAACAGAAAGTGTGTTAAACTGGGTAAAATTTCTCTTAGAAGACATTGCAACCCATTTCAACTCTGATGTGAAATATTTCAGAGTGAACCAAAAATAGTAGCGAAAAAAGTAGGACGAGACATTATCTGACATGAGTTGATTTGATCGTGATAAATCATCTCTATATACAGTAACAGGGAGTCAGAGGGGAGGGGTTGACAAACACAGGATAATGTCAGCTGGAAAACCCAGAAGATTACATTTCGAAAAGATTATGAGGACAATCTTTTGTCTCCGACGTCAGTTTTAATTTCACGTCGACCAAGATGAAAGATCGCACTCTGATCGCACTCGTTCTTCTTCTCGTGTCTCAGGTTCTCGAAAAATGGAGTACAAAGGAAACAGCTGGCATGAAACATGCTTCCTGTGCCAGCGGTGTCAGCAGCCAATAGGAACGAAGTCTTTCATCCCCAAAGACAACACGTACTTCTGCGTCCCTTGTTTCGAGAAGCAATTTGCCTACCAATGCTGTGCTTGTAAAAAAGTACGTCGAACACATTTGTTAAGCAGTAATCAGACTTATAAATAAGCCATGCGTGTTACTGTTTATTAAGTGTGCATTATTCCCTCAGTTAGTTAAGCACAACGTGCATGATGTTTTTATCGTACTGAATTGTCTCTAGGCCATTACGACAGGCGGTGTGACGTACCAGGATAAGCCCTGGCACCGCGAGTGCTTCACTTGCATCGGATGCAAGAGGCAGCTGGCAGGCCAGCGCTTCACCTCAAGAGAAAATTACCCATACTGCCTGGAGTGCTTCAGCAACCTGTACGCCAAGAAGTGCGTGGGCTGCACCAAGGCAATTACTAGTATGTTTTCACCCTGTAAAAATGACATCTGGCAAATATGTTTACGCGATCCAACATTAAATTAAAGGTGCCGTAAGCTTTTTTTATGGAATGGCATTCGGATATGATTAAAATAGGTGTCTAGAAATATCACTCGTCCGTGTGACAGAACTAAACACAGTGAACTGTCAAAAGAGCCATACAATAATTTAATCCCCTAAAACTGTGTGACAACCAGTTTTCACACTCTCTGTGAGATCACAACATCCCTGCTTCTGATTGGTTCATACACTGGGGATGCTGCTACCTGATTGGTCTTTATCTATAAAGCCCACCCCCACATGTAACCCTAACCATAAGTAGAGAGAAACAGGGGAGTTGTAATTTCACAGGGAGTCAGATTTCGATGCTGACTCCCCGTCGGAGAAATTAGCATTTTATATACATTTATATACATTGTGGAATGTTAAAATTAAAATCCCCCGACAGGAGCGTTATTGTACCTGCCTGTAAACTCTGTGTGTGTGTTCTAGGCCTAGCAGGTGCTAAGTACATCTCCTTTGAGGAGCGTCAGTGGCACAGTGAATGCTTCACGTGTATGCAGTGCTCCGTGTCTCTGGTCGGCCGTGGATTTCTGACCCAGCGTGATGACATCCTGTGTACTGACTGTGGGAGGGAGAAGTGAGCTCACCTGAGCGCCTCACTCAGCAACACACGGGCAGCACGGTGTTCTCACTGTTGCTGGACAGCTTCCCACAATGCTTGTTAGCAACTTTTCTGTTGTTGTTTGTTTGCAAGGGCATTCTGTATAAATAATTAAAACAATAAATAGAACAATCAACAAAGATTAATAGATTAATGAGCAGATTAATTTTGCGTCGAGTGCTTTAGTTTGCAAGTATTTGTTTAATGAGTTTGCAACAACGCAAATATTCAGCTGTGAATTAAAAAACGTGCACGAGATGTGTTTATCAAGCACACATGAGAACTGGTTTGTTTGGGGCAATGTTTTGTCAATAAACAACTTCCTCTTTTCCTCTGTTTTTCTCTTAACCTTGTTTTTGCTTCTGCTTCTGCTTATACATATAGACAGACAGGCAGACACATAGATAGATAGGTAGGTAGATAGATAGATAGATAGATAGATAGATATGATGTGTGTGTATATATATAATGACACATTTAACTAAGTTGAGCAATATTTGCCATAGTTTTAATAGACTTTTCTTGGGTGTTTGCCATTGTGCAACCATCCACTTCTCAGCCAGAGTAAAAGCAGCACAAAACTGCTGACAACAACTTCCTGTCAGGATGAGAATCACATGGCAAGGTCAAAATACACATAAGTGCAGCACAGACAGCTTTAGCGGTAATGAGGTGAGACCATTTTCTGCTGCTTTTATTTAGCATTTAGCATTTGTTTATATCATTTAAACGGCTTTTTGCTTTACAGCACCGAGATATCTGAGCTGCTTTATGTCTCTGCCTGATTTCCTTGGTTTCCTGCCTATTTGTGGGTGTAATTCTGACCCTAGCAGGAGTAAACAACCATGAAAGCTTTTACTCCTGTGCTTGTCTTCCAAAAATTGCCCTCTGGGAAAGGCAGAGACAAATCTAACATTCAATGTTTTGAGTGTTTTGGTAAAAACGTCTATATTGGGACCAGTGAGGGAACAGTGGAGTATCTGACTGTAAATATCATGAGTGGTGAAGAAAACCTTGCGGCGCGGGAGGTGGCCAGGAGACAGATGGGCCGTAGTGGAGCCATCAGCCAGCTGACAGCAGTCCCAGTTCTAAACCATCTCTTGGTACTGTGGGACGGTTCTGTCACGGTGCTTAACATGTTCTCCCTGGAACCCATTTCTGCTCTGAAGAAAATCCAGAATGTGTCGCTTTTCCACGTCCGTGAGTCAGCGGAGCAGACGCGGTCTGTTTCTGTGGAGCTCTTCGTAGCTTCCAGCAAGAAAAAAGCAGTGAGCATTTACAAGGTGTGTGTGGACAGATGGGAGTGTGTGGGACATGTAGTTCTGCCTCACGACGCCGTGACTCTGGCTGTGCAGGAGACGTGTCTGTGTGTGGCCACGTGTGACAGATATTTTCTCCATGATTATGAGAGCCGAACCACCCTCGACCTTTTCCCACATAACCTGAGAAAACAAAATATCATAGTCCACAAATATGGAAAAGAGGAATTTGTTTTAAATGGGCCAGGATGTTTAGGTAAGATTTGTTTACATAATCGAATTATTTACATCTAAGCTATATAACTCACATAATGGTATAACTCTATCCCAGCTAACAGGAAACATTCTCGGAACGTTGGCTAATGTTCTCTAAAAGTTCTTTCAACGTTATCAAGAATTACTCTTGTGGTAACATTATATATCATATGTACATATCAAACACATTCTATAAGTTGTTAGTGCTGTTTTGAATATCGTTGTTATATTAAGAAATAATGTTAGTACAGCGTCTAAAAAGGTTTGTTTTAAAACTTCTATGAAACATTTTTAACAATGTTGTTACTTAATGGAACCGTAAGGGAAACATTCTGACAACCTAAACTGTTTGTTGGGATACGTCTACTGCATGTAAACACAAAACATCATCACATCTCGATAAAAGAACAACCAATGAGCTATCAGATTTTCCCTGGGCCTGTATGCATGGCCCTATGTTGTGTTTGTGTTTTGTAAAGCTGTAATGTCTGATAACGTCTGATTCGCAGGCATGTTTGTGATGACGAATGGGACATTCCAGCATCCTCCGGTACAGTGGCCGGATGGAGTTCTGGATGCTGCTGTGTATTTTCCATTTGTGCTGACTCTACAAAACCAGAGCGTCCACATTTACAGCCTGCTGGACCAGCAGCTGAAGCAAACTGTTACTATTCAAAGTGCCAAATCGCTCGTTCCAGCAGAAGGTTCGTTTACAATCCTTTTAAAACGTTTATCTTACAAAAACCTTCCATCAGTAGTCACACATTTGTTCCTCATTGTTGCCCATTGTTTTATTTGTCACGTTTCCATAAATTGTGATCTTCTGAAATTTCCACTTTTTTTTTTTTCCACAAAAATCCCACTTTTATTTTTCAGTCTTTCCCATACAAACATGTTCTGACATTCACTGTCTGTCTGTCTGTCTGTAAAATTTTCCCCTTTTCTGTTTTTCTTTACATTATATATAAAGCTGCTTTGCAACTATTGTACACATTACAAAAAGGTTCTACATAAATAAATCTGAATTGAACTGAAACTGAATAATAGTCCCACCCTACATATGTTCTTGTAAAAAATCTTGTGGTTTAAGCTCGTTGTAAATGTTGACTGCCTCCATTTGTGGACACGGTTATGAATACAGCTATCTAACGCACTTTTGGCTCGTTGTATAGAAAGCGTTTTTGTTGTGACTGAGAAGGAGATTCATCACCTGTCACCGGTTCCCCTCGAGTATCAAATTCAAGAGCTAGTTAGCGGACAGAGAGTCGACGAAGCTCTGACACTGCTGGACAGAGTTCAAGATCTCCTGCCAAAAGATTCTTTTAGGGTAAGACTGAGGTTATAGAGTTGATTTATGTCTTATCCCTCTTTGATATTGTAGTACCTGTAACTCCACTCAAAATCTGACAATGTAAACCAAGAAGGTCTATAAGACCTGGGGAAAGCTATGCTGTTTATCTCAATAGCAGGTGCTTGGCTGGTCTATGACCCCCCTTCCTACCTCCATCTGTGTGCTCATGGGCCCTCAGTTTTGGAGCCACGTTTGTTAGGAGCCACAGGAAAATGACACTATAACAACGCGATTGGCGTGTTTGTAGCTACACAGAAAGAGATCGTGTTTGCATTGAATAGTATGATGAAAACTTAATTAAAATAAAGCACAGCACTGCCTATAGGAGATGTTACAGTTAATGGCTGGTTTGTGTTCATACTAAAGTCTCTGACATCTAAAACTCCAGAAGAGAAACATATGAGATCCCAGCTATCAGTGAATGTTCTCAGAACGTTCTCTAAAAGTTCTCTCAGTTATCAAAAAACATTCTTGCAGTAACGTTAGAGGAAATGTTTTTAGTTATATATTATATATTTTAAAATGTTATCCTTAAGTTCTGACTGGAACGTTACAGAATTGTAAAAGTGTGAATAACGTTCTGACAACCAAGCAATAACATTAATACAACGTCTTAAAAACTGGATGTTTTTGAACATCCCTAGAACATTCAAAATAACATTTTTACGACCTAAAATTGTTAGCTGGAATCTCTATGGTCTGTTTCCTAGGAGACAAATCCTGTCCATCTGTTATTGCCATCTGAAAACATGTGAGATACTGAAGAGATTTTTCTGTCCTGTTGTCTTCATCACTTCTCAGGATCTTCATCACGATGTCGTCTGCACATCTGGAATGATCATGTTCTACAAGGAGATGTTTGTGGAAGCAAAAGAACTTTTGATGTAAGTTCTGCCTGAACATTCACGAATGATCTGACAGCGTTTGTTGTAAAAATACCACAATGACCGCACAGATAATCTTTGTTTTCCAGTAAAGGTGAACTAGACCCGAGGGAAATCATTAGCCTTTATCCGGCTATGCCTGTTGTGAGTGAAGATTTTACACCACAGACAATAACAGTCAGCAATGCCAAAGATCTCTGGAGCTTAAGCCGAGAAGACTGGCCAACATTTCAGAAATACCTCGGTTTCTTGGACGACTTCTTGAGAGACGTCAGGCCAAGAGCTCAGGGCCAAATCTGTCCTCAGGACATCGACTCAGCGCTTTTTAAGCTGTATTTGGAACAAGGAGAATATGGGAAACTGGACCAGCTTGTGTCGTCTAAAAATAACTGTAACCTCCAAATGTGTGCGTCTGACCTGGAGCAGCACAGAAGGTTTGGGGTAAAACTCATCATTTGGGGCAACTTGCAGTATTTACAGGCCCTTTGCTATGAACACTCTTCATAAGAACTTGAACTAATTTGTTGCAATTTCAGGTTTTTCACGCTTGGATTGCTGTATCAAAGTCAAGAGCAGCATTTTAACGCACTTCAGGTATCTTGAAGATTGATAGAATAGTCATTGAAAAGAATGAAAGAAAGACGGCTTGAATTTATTTATTCGTTTGTCCTCAGACGTGGGTTAAAATCGTGGAGGGGCGGGACGAAAACTCAGACGGTGTTTTCAGACATATTGTTGATTCTCTCTGCCACATGGAACACAAAGCCATAATCTGGAAGTTTGTAGACTGGGTTCTCCAGAGGGATCAGAAGGCAAACATTCCGACTTTTCCACACTGTCTCTCAACTGCAGAGGGCAGAGCTTCACAGATTTCATGTATCTGAGTTCACACTTGGCTCTTGGCAATAAAAGCGACAAAACAGTATATACACTCACAAATCTGTGACCGCTTCGGCTCTGACGCTATAAATGTGATTTATTGTAGTTCAAGCGACATGTTAACGTGTCTTTTTTAACGTAGGCTGGAACACTGATCTTTATAAAGAGGAGTGCCACAGACCAAAACATTTTTGCCCCTGAAGAAGTTTTTACCGTTCTCAATGGCTACCCAGTTGCCATGACGCTTTACCTGGAACATCTAGTCACCGAATTAAACAGCAAGGTGACAGTTCTGTTTTCAAAGTCAATACGAAATAATAACTGACTCTGTTTACTTTCCTTATCTGTCTTAATAGCCTTAAATCTTTCATCCAAATGTAATAGCATGATCCAGATTTTTTCTGACATCCTCACAGAATCCTGTTTCACTCTGAAATACATCACCTAATGAAAGTGAAACGGGTTGTAAACACATTTATGGGGACTTTAAAACCAGCAGGTTAACATGACTAACTGAGATGCACATTGTCTGTTCGCAGGACAAGGAACATCATAACATGCTCATGACAGAATATGTCGAACAGATACTGCAGTCAGACGAGAGCGATGACATAAGCAGCGAGGAGCTGAGACATAAACTACAGCAGTTACTGTGGCAGTCCTCTGTCTATAATACTGATGCCATACATGGTACAAAAATGACCATTTACCTGCAATACAAAACTTGTGTGACAGCATGCCAATATTTTATTTTCAATACGTGCTCCAAAGACCCAGCTAACAATTTTAACTTGTAAGAACGTTTCCATTAGGTAACAAAAATGTTAAAAAGGTGTTTTTGAAAGTTCTAGGAACGTTCAAAACATCCAGTTTTTATATGTTGTATTAATATTATTGTTTGATTCTGAGAACGTTTTTTAATTCGGTAACGTTTTTTTAAAATTTGCCACTAAGTACTTAAGAATAGCGTTTTTATTATACAGTATGTAACGTTAAAGAAAGGTTCTACTAATTGTACTGCAAGAATGTTCTGATAATGTTCTCACAACATTCCCTGTTGGCTGGGTTAATATTATATTTTTAATGCTTGCCCCTTACTCCTGTTTGTTACAGAGCGCATCATGTCCTCAGATCTCCATGTGGAGAGGGCAATTATACTCGGGAAATCTGGTGAACACAGAAAGGCCCTGCAGATTTTGGTTAAGGAAGAAAAGGGGCAGCACGCCGCAGAAAGCTACTGTTGGAGGACCTCTGCTGGACACAATAAGCATTACACGCAGGCAATCTTTCTCACCCTCCTCCAAATCTACCTGGAGTCCACAGATCACGTGATCGCGGCGGTGGACCTGCTGAATAGAAACGTGGAGGTGTTTGATCTGGTCAGCGTGCTGAGGGTTCTGCCGGGCTCCTGGTCCCTGAAACTGGTGCTGCGGTTCCTGAGGGAGTCGTTGAGAAGAACCGTGCATGAGAACAGAATGAGAGGTCTGGAGATGAGCCTGGCCAAGGTGGAAAACCAAAGATATAAACATGCCTGGGTAAGCGACTTCATACATTGCCCAGCAAACATCCAATTTTTAGACATTGTATTAACGTTATTGCTTGGTTAAAAGAACGTTTTTTTATTCTGTAACGCTCCACCAACAATTTAAAAATAACGGGTTTATACTAACGTTTTTAGAACGTTTGCCAATATAACATGGTGTAAAACGTTCTACTAACGTTACCGCAAGTATGCGTTCAATAACTTTGAGAGAACTTTAATCAATGTTCTGCAAATGTTACCTGTTAGCTGGGCATCAGCTTAATGGTGTTCTACATCCAGCGGGCCTTTATTGGTTCTGTTCGGCCCTGTGGACAAAAGATACATTTCAGTCATTCAGTAAATCTAAACAGCTAATGTTATTTTTACGCTTGCAGATGGAAGCGACTCGTGAAAAGATCCGAGTGGATGGAGGTCTTGTGTGCAGCCGCTGCCAGACACATCTCAACGGGTCAGAGTTCCTGCGCAGGCCGACGGGAGAGCTGACGCACATAGCGTGTCATGTTGAGGAAAGTGCTCACTGAACCACAGAGACGCGATTATTCACATACATGTACGTACACATACATGTGCGTAAAGGTGCACCATGCAAGACTTTCCCCAAAAAAGTATGAACTCAAACAAATATAATCCCTTTTATAATATAAAAGTTAGTTAGATCTATTAGTGTGGGGTGGGGCTTGTGTCTACAGAAACATCGTCCTCTGCTGGTATTTTTGTATAGTTTTGGGGTGCGTGGGACATTGCTTGGAGGCAACAGTGGGTGTGTCCCTTCCAGCCACTAATGATGTGCAGGTTAGGGGCAGGGGGCGTGGACTTCTGGCGGTGATCCACCCAAGAGGAGGGGCCACGCTGTTATTTATTTTTGCCAGATGGATTTTATATCTCCAAAAGGGGATTAAAACGAATAATTGTAAAATTATTTGTGCATTTGAAAAGTTGCACAATTAATATACAGGTTAAAATAATAGTGTGACTTTGGTTATTTTGAGTTGATCCGTTACCCTTTGCTTCATAATACAACTTATGTCTAAAGTCCTTTCCAGCCCAAGATATGGCGACGCAAAAACAATAAACTTTTCCAACCGCGTTCTTCTTGCTTCATATACTGTGGTCGATATAAGCCGTACTTGATTTATATTTGTTAGACCGGAATGGCAATCGACTTTTGCGTCGTCTAACCCCGTATATACACATTCTCACACGAGTGCCAGAGGACGAACTATATAATAAACAACCCGACGTCTCTCTAACACCCACTGGACTGGGTTTGGCTCTGCGCTGTGGGCTGCATTTCCAAGCATGGTGTGGAACTGGCAGACGGACAGAGTCCGGTTGTACGCCACTTCAGGATAAAGGGCTGTCCACACAAGCCACCGTATGTAGACACCATCGCAGACCGGACACGGTCTGAACATGAAAAAATAAATCACAGAATACCTCAAAAATGTCATCCATGTGAATCATAACAAACAGTGGACAGACTGCGATCTTTGGAAGTGGAACAGTGTTGGGGAGAGGTGCGCCCAACGCCAGTAACCCTCCGCTGCTCTTCCTGCTATAAATAAATCTCCCTCCACCGGCTAACTTTGGCACAGGCTTGCGTTCATTAATGGTGTGTTCACGAATTAAAGACACTGCCTATGAACGCACCAGATACCCGGCTAACAATGTTACGTTGCGAGAACTTTCATAATGTTTTCATTAAGCATAACGAGGCCGGCTCTACGCAGGGGCAAGAGGGGGCAGCGCCCCCTCAAATAAATGTCTTGCCCCCTCAAATCAAAATTTTGAAAACTTGAGAAAGCACATGTTAATGTACTCACAAAATGAATATATTACAAGTTGACAAAATGATTTGAGGTAGCGGAAAAATCTGCAGAAAAAGGGACACTACACAATACGGTATTAGAT
>JAZGTI010007911.1:0-20926 GCA_036877585.1 Botia kubotai
TTGTCATAGACACACGATTGAGGTGTGCGGCTTATTGAGAAGTGTGCTGTGACTTTTATAAGCGATCAGGTTTTTGAGGTGTGTTAAAAGTGGCCAAAAAAATCCCATAGACTTAACATTGAGCAGAACTTTGTGACATCATAGCTCTGTATCAGTGTCATAGAGACTTGGGTGTGCTTGTATTGTTTGACTTAGAAGCAGCGTTTCAACTTCATAGCCACGACCTAGCAACCACGAGTCTCAGTACCCTAGCAACCATTCCCAGAAGTGAAGCGTAAGTGATGTATTTGTCAAGGTGTGGTAACCCAGACATAAAACATGACCTCTGCATTTAACCCGCACCAGTAAGTAGTGAACACAAACACACTGGGAATTGAACCTGCAATCTTTGGGTTATGGGTCTGACTCTGTAACATCTGGTCGTATGTATAACATGTACAAGAAGGACACCTCAAATTGTCAATCAAATGATCACTTATCACTATTATCACAGCCTTTCTCAAGATGATGTCAGCCGTGCCGATTGACAGCGTGTCATGCATTATTAACTGCTGTTAAATAAAAGCTGAGGCTGTAATCAGACCTCTATTCAGTAATCTTAATTCTTCTATGTTGAGTCATTTAAAAACCATTTTCAGTTTGCTATTCTCTTTTAATACTCTGTGTGGCATGATATTCTCCCCACATGTGGTCAATAACTGGGACAGCTTTTCCTATTTTGCTCTTTTCCATGAGTGTGTATGTCTACTGTCTACTGTATGTCTACAGTCTACTTTTCAACTGTGTGTATGTCTAATAAGCAAACCTTACCAAAGCCAATAACACACTTCTGCTTATCAGTATGTACTCCTTGAAGAAAGATGCTTAGCGTCTTAAATAATACAATAACAATCCAGCTAACAATAATATGTTGTAAAAACATTTTCCCAACATTTCAATTAAGCAAATGTAAACAAATACGTTAAAAATGTTATTTTGAATGTTCTAGGGAAAAAAATATCCTGTTCAAAAGTTTTCTTTACATACCTTTGATCTTTTAATAGTGGATCAGTCTCTGGTTTGTCCTGGGCGATGAGGCCGCCTATGTTTTTTGACCAAAGTCCACCAGATGGTCTCCTTGTATCGCCCCGCACATTTGAGATGTTCCTCTGAGCAGTCACGGTATATGGTTTTCAGATCCAGCCTTGCCACTCAGAAAGACTGAGGGACACATATAATCACAAAAGGCTACAGGCAATCATTGAAGCTCAAGGTGGCAACATGCGATAACAAGAACTGCAGTTATCGTTTGGTTTTATGGAATATATGTACATTATATGCCATTATTATTCAGAAGAATGCTGCAAAAATAAAATGACATTTTCACTTCTGGATGGATTTATTGGAATGAACCAGAGTGCATTTCATCTGAACAACAAATAAGAGTTAATTTAACTCTTGCTTTGTCAGCTCTTAAAGAAGATTATACTGGACATTGTGTTTGTCACTTTAAAGCGGCAATCTGTAACTTTTGCCTCTCTATCACATCTCTGTGCAGGTAACTTTACTTACATACTTTTGTTTATGTATGTTTAAGTCAAATGAAGTCAAACTGATAATCAACACATTATCCACAAAATCTGACACTTCAGATTATAAGTCATTATAAATTTACAAATACGAATGATGGTAAGGTAAGGTGACAGTTTTGAACACGGATCCGTTATGTATTTGCTCATTATCTTATTTTCATTTATTTTCAACTGACAAAAAGTTCATGTTCATTAAAGTTAATGGATTGCCGGTTTAAAATGACTTAACTGTAACATGTTAGATGTTCTGCGTTGTGGGGGCAGAAGATAATCATTCACAGTATAAAAATAACTATATGTAAACTTTGGCAAATCCGTGTCATATCTTTTTCTAAAAGGCTCAATACGCTTGGATGTGAGTTTTACTTAAAAAGTACAGCAGCAAATTAACAACCTATTAAATACAAAATTAAGTTCTAGACCAAAGTTCAAAAGGAGAATGTTTATTATTTCAACCAATCACATCGTTCTATATCGTACAATAGGTGGATGTGCTAGGCAGATGTATACACTAACAACCAACGTGATAGATCAGAAACTATAATAAATGCAGCGTGTCCTCAGGGGACTCCTTCACATTCATAAACACACACAATGAATTCAGAGTCCTAAAGCTGTCCACATTATTGACTTGTAAACAAAACCTTGGGGGCAGCTTCATCTAATCCTGCATATATCAACACAATATTTACAATATATAAGCAACTGTATTTCCCATGAGTGAGTCAGTTCCAAAACCAACTTTAATCAAGTAGTCCAGAAGAAGCACAAATGAAGCTCAAATGAAGTCCTTGTTACTGAACTACAAGCTATATCTTTATTTTTAAATTGTGCTTGTCAATTTGACAATTTTAAGAATAAGATAAACGTGATGAGACAGATCTTACCAAAATTAACCAATTCCTTTTCGTCACATCCAGTGTGAATTTTTTCCGTTTCGCCAATTGAGCGACTTTGGACCACACCAAACCTTTTCTTGAGTAACTTGTCAAAACCACCCTCACTCCCTCTAGTGGTAACCATAGGGAACTTAATTCCACACGATGTAACCTTTAACCTTTCTCAAAGGAATAGTTCACCCATAGGTGAAACATAATTTACTTAATTTACACTAAACATAATTTACTTAATTGTGATTAAAAATCGAGTTTCCTTCTTTCATTTAACACAAAAGAAGTTCAGCAGAATATATACAAACATTTAACTCCGACAATTAAAATGACACTTTAAAAGTAATCCATGCAACGTGTGCTTGTGATAAACTTCTAAAAATAAAGATAAGCTACGAATACTCATCCAACATGTAGATCTCAGTGCTTTAAAATGCACTGATTAAATATGCATATGAATGCTTTTGGGGAACAGTTCCATCTGTAGGCGGTTCTCATTTGCCAACATGTTCGTCACCCAGCTAATAAGTTAACGTTGTAAAAATGTTTCACTTATGTTTCCCTTAAGTACAAAAAGCTTTAAAAATGTAATTTAGAATGTTTTAAAAATGTTCGAAAGGTTCCGTTTTTTAACTTTTTAAAATGTTCAGTTCAGTTTTAAATGTTTAACTAAAAACTTAATGTTATAATAATGTTTTTGATATATGACATATTACATTAAAAATTTTCTACTAATGATGCTGCAGGGATGTTTTTGATAATGTTGAGAGAACTGTTTGCCAACATTCTAAGAACATTCCTGTTAGCTGGGTAGCTGGACATCTTCACTTTAAAAAACAACCCTAAAAATACGATAAGGTGGAAAATGTAACGTACAGAGACTTAGACCTTTACAGAGGCAAATCTATATATATAGCAGCTTAAATGTCAAACAGAACAATCTTCCCCTCATTATGTTAAATGATTTGTTACACAGTTCCAATGTGTAATGCAAATGTGACATGATTTTAAAGGTCAAGTAAAGGTCAAGCAGATGCACGTTCACAGGTGTTCATGGTGGTTTGTTGGCTATTTACTCAGAAGACTGGACAAATTGTGTAACAATGAAACACAATACCAAATGACCACGTAATCTCATAATCACACAAGAAGTCAAATACAGAACTAATATTTGTAGATGATGTGGTGTAAACAAACATGTTAGCACAGCTTGCTACAGAGAAAGCTAAACTTTGCCTAGCCTTGAAAAGGAGAGACAAACTGGCATAGAATTCGCATCGTAATAAATGTTAAAGAAACAAATGTACCTGCAACAAATTTCTATCGTTATTTACGCAGAAAAATTACAGTACGCAGGTTGAGTGAATAATCACAGAATTGTTCATTTTGTGTGAATGATCATTTTAACTTAATAATACATTTTAATTGCATGCAGTAATTCTGTAATCAACACCATTTTGAACCCAAACATATTTGTGTCAGGTTTGATTAATAATAGTTGCCCGATAGAGGTGTTTATCTCTGGAGTGGCTGCTGTTGTATAACAGACTGAGAGCAAAGCTTTAAAAGTGCCCTATTGACTCGAGAACCTTTTTGCTCGCTAAGTGTGTTGGCTTTGTCTTGCACAGCACGAGGTCCTAGACGTTTAGCAGTTTGTTAGCAAGGGCTACTGCATACTGAATGCTCTAGCTGACAAAGCGAGCTACAGGAAATTAGCCTCAATATGATCTCCATACAAAGAGGCAAAGAACATTGAACTGCTATTATGCGCTGCCACGCTAACGCAAACATAAAATGCACACGTACACGAGCAGTTCTTTTTCTTTGACGTTTTTAATGAGTTCTTAATTGTTTTGGCTGTTTTCTGCACATTCTGTAATGTTTTTTATCTGGTATTTAATAAAGTATTCAATTAAAGTACCTTTGATCAATTGTTTACATGTTTACTTTGCACATTGTGTACCTTTTCTAAAAAAACTGTTTCATATACAGTATATACAGTATATACAGTAGTTTATTAAGCCGTTTCTCTTCTACTGTACGTAGGTATATTAAACCCTGGAATCATCTGGTACTCACTAACCAAAAACAATGCAAGGAGAAAGTTAGGCTAAAAAAAAACACGATTGCTCCTATTTCATGCTGAAGGATGGAGCCAACTGGATGGAGGCATTCAGGATGAATTAGCTGGAAGGGTTCATTGTGAGTGTCTATCACAAAGAGAAAGCAAGGTCATTGTAGCTATAGGGGATGTGCTGAAATGATTATTGTGGCTGCACTGGTCCTTGATACCACCGAGTTCTGCCACACATTAGCTGTTATATTTAAGTCCAATACGATCCTATAAGTTCTCATTTTGAAAAAGGATGATGACAAAGTCCGAAGGCTGCAGGATGGCATGTGGAAATGCCGCAGGATCGTCTTTCATGTGTACATTGGTTCGGTTCCACGTCAGGTTCTAAGCATCCGTATGCACTTTTTCTTGTGGCTGCAGAAATTTTAGATATTGTAGATATTACAGAGGCGCAGGACTGTTTTTAGGCATACATTAGTTTTCCCTGAGCCTCACGCACGCACATGAGGATCTGAGAATAGATCTTGGAACAGATGTAGGACTGTTTTTTCACAACATTTTATAAATGAGGCCTTGATATACTGCTGAGTGCCTTTCTTTCAGTGTTGAGAAACAATGGCCTTCTGTTGCCTTTTACCAAATAATTACGTTCTGCATTTAAGGATACACTAGATTTGTATATTGTTATACTTACAAATGACCTTTCCTTTTTCTTAACAAAAAGTGCACAGTGCTAGCAACTGTAAAATATGTGTGTGCATGGTTTTAAATATATTTTGTTTTTAACCGTATGACACTTTGTTATATATAAACCGCTTTCAATGATGGTAAACGTAAGTGCACCTTTATTTGTAATACGGTGGATTTAATATTTGAAACATATTCAGACCTGTTGCGGAGACACAAATGCGCAGTTACATACGTGCAGTTGACCTAACACATACCAATTAGAAAGGAGAAAGGAATCGTTAGTTTGAGTGTTTGGAGATGACGGTGCAGTCGTTCAGAGTATTGTGAGAATGATCGGGCGCGTCGTGGATGACACAGAGTGCGCAGGGGCTGAGAGACGCTGCGCTTCTCATTGAATAGGTGGTCAGGCGCCCGTTGCCTGTTGACTTAAAGATTGAACATGAGCACAGAGCGGATCATTTGGAGATGCCAGTAACTCGGCGCGATCACCAGTTGTCCTTTACGCCTCATCATTCCAACTAGTTGTTTTATGAACGGCGAAACGGAGACGTGTTACTGTGTTTTTTTTGCATATTCAAAAGCTTTTGTGTTTCTTAAAGCTACAGTTATAAGAAGCGGGCAGTTACAATATCAGGACGCGGGAGAGGAAAGCGCAGTCCACAGGTAAGTTTAACGGCGCGCATAATGACATCTTTTCGTAATTAAAGTTATTTTTAATGCCCATTAAGAACATAAAGATCAAATTATGGCGTTTGGTAGATTGTGGTAAAAGAACGTCTAACCTTGTAAAGTTGTACGTGCGCTTTTTTAAAGTGAATTGCACGTTTCACCCTCATAATTAACATACAGTATTACTTGAATGAACGAGATTGCTTGGTGTCAGTAATGCATTATTTATAACGCAGTCTGTCATTCGTGCGTTTTGGATTGTGTTCTGTTGACTGAAGCTTCCTAGCCTAAATGAACCCTGTTCTTAAAACAGCCTAGTTTGTTACATATTTAACGAAATAGCTCCTCCGAATGATGTATTAAGATATGAACTTTTTAAAAACATTCTTCCCTACGGCCATTCTTCCCCTTTGCTTAGAAGATCGGACAATGCAGTCATTAAGATTTGCTTCTGTTTAGTTTGAATAAGAAAATTACATCTGAAATCCCAGGACGCATTGGCTTCCCTGGTTTCAGTGGAAGCTTATCTGCAGTAATATGTTTGGGGACCGTTTCACGCGCTCTGTCAGTCATTGCACAAAGCACGCGAACCCCCGTGAAACAGGTCATTTAAATATTACAGTCACTAAGACAACAAAGCTCTCTCATACCATCATAATTAGTATTTCAAATTCCATTTCCTTGGTTTGCTGGGAGACTCAAGAGTGGCGTTTGGTTGAAGTCTGCTAGGCAACACTGCAGACAGCAATCCTGAGTATTTTGCACAATTAAGAGCGTGAATACTAAATGTATTTTTTGTTGTTGCGAATTTCATGTATACATGAATACTAAACTGAATACTTCCTGTATACTACACTATATAGAACCAAACTAACTATTTTGCATTGCTGTGGTTTTAACAACACTTGAAATCTTGGAAAAACAAGATTCCCATAAAGAACCCTTACAGAGTTCTATATGGAACCTACATGGAACCTTAAGGTGTCAAATTTATGAAACAAAAGGTTTCAAATGACTTTGAAACAAAAGGTTCCAGTAATGTCATGTGTGGTAAGGAGTTTTTAAAATATTCTTAATGAACTTCTTACAGTCTAACAGAATAAAAAATTTGGCTGATTATTTTATAGCACAGCCCTTGATCTTGGTGTGAGTGAGATTTGCCCAGACATGCTTAAGTTCCACTTCTGTGAATTGATTCTGAAGGATGGCGCAGAGGAACCTGCAGAAACAAATTTATATTTCAAGCCATTGATATCACGGTCCGTATCTGCCAGACTAATCATAAGACGAGAGCCGCGTAGAAACCGGTACTTCACTCAAGCTTTCCGCAAGTTTTCTGGGTTGGTGTTTGAAATGAAAGAGTAACATGAATGAATTATTGGAAAGGATTCCAAACTGACATGTTTGCCTCAAAAGTGTCATTATACAAGTGTCATTCACATTGGACTGGTTCCCTCTCGTTAACATTGGACCATCTGGTGTTCTGACATCGAGAGCTGAGGAGATTTTGGTATGGTACTGGACAGTTCACTCTTTCTAAGAGTCATGTGGCGTCCTTGGATTGCTACAGTATACAGCCGTTATGAATAACACATTTAGTCTGAGCGGAAAGCGGCACACAGACGCACTACTGGTGATGAAGTGATGTTGCTGAGGGGATTGTGGGATGTCTCACAGAGCAATGAAGACCAACTAATCATCATAAGGCGTGTAGTGAATGCGTCATACAGACAGCATAAGTGCTGGGTGATTTTATAACATTATCATTTATATAATCCCTATAAGCTCTGTCAATATCATAGACCAACAGATGTATTTTCAATAGGGCTTTTTAGATTTAAGATTTAATTAAATGTGATTAATCTCCTCGCTTTTAAAAGTAACAATTATTTGACATCCCCAAAATGTATGTGTGCATATATATTTCATTTCCAATTTGAGCTTTGATGATCATTCAGTTCCACCATTTGAAGTCCGCAAACGACTTTTTTTTAATAAATTTATAAATAAGCTTGATGTTACAAGAATGTCTTCTACGCCTGAGCATTGAAAACGGACACCTGTGGAGTTAAATGTCAAATTGATGATTTTTCTGACATAAGTGAACATGTGCTTGTACTGCAAACTCAAGCAGACATTGAGATCTCATGCAGCTTCCAAGACACGATATAAGAATCCCGGACATGAAACCTGTGAAACAAGAATTAAAAATATACGCTGAGAACCAGACTGCTAAAACGAGATCCCTAGAGTCTGCCCTTATTGTGATTCAGACAGACTGACAGCGCTGATGATGCGTGCATGCGCACACACGCACACACACGTGCACACACGTACACACACACATGCGCGTGCACACACGCACGCACACACACATGCACACACACTCACTCAGGCAAGATCACTCTTTTGCTTTGTGTATGTTGATAATAGACAGTGGGGTTCCCGCAATATAATGTCAAATAATTATTTGTCTTAATATTATTTTAAAATAAGAAATTAAAATAAGCATTAAATAACACATTAGAAAAACTGAGAAAAATGACCATCAACACTATTACAGTGCCAAACAACCAGCAGGTAAACAGAAGCATATCCATCGCGTATTTAGCAAACGCCTTCCGCTAGTAAACATACCAGCATCTTTAGAAAAACACACAGTGTGTTCGTTATGAGCCACATAACTGAAATGAAGTTCAATGTGTAAATGATTTGTGACTGATAGCAGATGGAAAGCGTTTTCCATCGTTTTTCAGCGTTTGCCTTTCATGTTTGTGCTATTCACACTTCCAGAAAACTTCCAAGTGGATCGAGAGTCGCACGTTATTGAAAGACTTTATTTGGGAGTGTAAATGCAAAGCAGAATTAACTCTGAAATTCTTACTCCAAATGTAAAACTTAAAAAGATTTTAATAGCACACAAATGATTGGCTTCTCTCAGGAGGCAACAGGCATGTGACTTTCAGAGCCGTTGGTATTCAGGTCTGGATGAAACCAGTGTTTAAATTTGCATAGATAATTGGCACATGCGGTTGTTATTGTCTGGCAGCTCATTGTGTTAAAGCGCACTAGGCGTGTGGCTGTTCTAAACCAAATGGGAAAATGTGATTAGTAATCAACGTCTCAGCCCAATCATCAATTTCGGACTAAAAATGACACATTGTTCATGTCCTGATCAAGGATTTTATTTTGCTCTAACTGACCTCACACAAAATCAGATTCAGAAAGCATTGATTCGCATTTAAAAATAAGAATTCACATTTAGCTTTCACTTTGAGTAATGCTGAGAATGAAATGGAGGCAAAACAAAAGTTTTAAAGACTTTCAGAGGCACCCGGAATTTATGAACCACCTCTCGGCCTGCTAGCATATTGAATAGTGAGTTAATAGATAGTTTAACTACAGAGTGACGCCTCTGCTATTTCACACTCTATGAGCTGACTCCAGCGTTCAGAATAACAATAAGATTTAATTTGCTGAGTGGCCCTCTTAGTATTACACAATAAATACAGTATAATGTGGGCTGTCAATTTAACACATTAATTTAGTACCCTTATGGATAACACTTTACTTGAAGTGGTGTGCATAAGACTGACAAGACACCTTCATAACTATGACATGACACGCCATGAATATGAAGGAGGGTTTATGCATGTTTATGACCACTGTCATTAGGGTCATTCACTCAGTTATGTCATTTTCAATGCAAAGATGACATTGTTTGAGATGCCTTTGTCATAACAACTTGACATAAACCAATAGATCATAACCTGTCAGTGTCTTTGTCATGACAACTTGACAGATTAAACTAAGCTGTTCCCCACAGACGAAGTAAATGAGAAGATCTTAGAGTTTGCAGAACGAGAAAACGCTTGCAACGAGAAAAAGTGGACAGCTCCTACCAATAATGCATAAGTACACCTAATTGTTTGGGTTGGATAACAAGTTATCCTGTTAGTTTCCCTCCAGAACACTAAATATGTGTTGAGATTATTTTGTGATCCTCTGTTTGAGGAAGCATCCATTGTTGTTCTTATGTCTTATGCACACCCCTTCAAGTAAACACTCAATCTTTGAAGTTAAAAATGTGCTTGACCAATGTTGGTCAATGTATAAGGACAAGAGATGATATGGATGTTTGGTTTATTAATGAAATAATCCACAAAACATTTCTGAAGATCTTTGTCTTTCTCCGTTCCAGCAGACAGGACATGTACTTCCATGTCTAACATACTATCTGTCTATTAGAACGCAGCCCAAGGGGCATTACTAAGATAGGCAAGCGGACGGATTTGATGTGAACAGACTGACAATTTAAGATTGTGCAGATGGAATGTGTCTACCACAATATTGTCATGTCTTTAACTTGTATTCATTAATTTCCTCAACACATATTGATATATCTAAATGATATGTAAAAACTGATTTAATTACTGGTTTAATTGCATGTAATATATGCAATTCGTTTTATAACTGAGTGACAGCCTGATAATTTATATTGAGGGAAGAGCTGTTCTGAAAAGGACAAGTACATTACTGTACTTACAATATTGTTTTGGGAGCGAAATTCCACAATGATGAATGAAGTGTGAGCCGCTCGGATCACCTGTGCATCAACCGTGAAGGGAAAAAAAATCCAGATGTGAGATAAACACCAGCTTTCTGAAGCATCCCTTTTGATTCCCTTTTAACGGCAGTCTTTCACTGGACTTACATAACGAGAATCATACGTTTGCTCAAGGTTATGGGGTCATGAAGGAGGATCTAGTGAGAAGGATTCAAAAATAGATGGTTAATAATGGTTGCTATGGCCCTTGTACCTGAATGAGTTGCATAGCCTAGGGTCTTTATGTATGAGCCCAGACACGCATCAGGCTTTGAAAAGTGCATCAGTCTCCGTGCTTAAGTTGGAACTTACAAAACACAGCTGCTCTGTTCCAAAACCTAACACGCTGCCAACAAAGAACCATGCTTCCAATGCAAGCCATTTTCAAAAGGTAAACAACAATTGCTTTCAAAGCAACTGTTTTTTTTTTTTTTTGCTGCTTTCAAAGATACAGCATCATCCTCCGAGTCCTTCCTGAAGAAGAATACAATCCCAGAATGCATTGCAACAAGCTCTATAAAAGACGACGTGAGAAATGTTGATTATAACTCAATTATAACTCGGTGGTAACACTTTGGTAGGGGAAAATTGTTTTACATATTGTACATCCCTTAATCCTGCCCCACACTTACACTTAAACACAACAACAACAACTGCCTATATATTAATAAGCAGTAAAGTAGAAGTTTATCGAGGGAACATTTGTAGTTAATGGTGAATATGTGTTCCCCATACCAAACCCATACCCATTATTTTAGAATATCAACTTGTTATCCTACCATGCTGTTGCCGTCTCCAGTTGTGTCACTTAAAAGGCTCCATGATGGTATGGGTGCCTTAGAAGAGTCCCTCACTAGGTACTGGAACAGAACAAATGGTTTGAATTTACAATTGGCTAGACCGTGGCTAGTTTTCACACTTTATACGCCAATGAATATTTCTCAGGGAAGGTTTATTTTTGAAAGTCAATTTCTGTATATGCGCATAACTTCGGAAGAAATGTTCAATAGCTTTTATGCAGTCGTTATTGCCCTGGGGAAAACGAGTTTAGGGAAAACATAATGACCTCTTGTGACAACGTGCCCCAATAGCGGGATGGACTATATAAATAAATATGACTGACATTAAACAGGCTATTAAAAATGTACAGTAAAATGATTACTGTACAACTACACTGAATTTAACAGCAAAAAAACGCAAAAAGGTTTTACACAAACATAAGTAAATAACAGTGTCATCTTCTGTGTCTGTCACGCGCTCCGTCATCTTGTCTCTTCTACTGTACAAACGGTGAAGTGGTGCTACAGGGCTTTGACAGAATAAAATGGTTTAACTACAATATCTCAATGCAGGAGGCGAGCTAGAGGACGTACACAGCAGTTTACAGTCTCTCAGAGAAAGTTGTGAATGATTTCAATGAGGCTGATGCAGTTCAAAGAAGCAGAAGAAAATCCTCAGAGATTCAAAGTTATACTCAATAATAAGCCCCTCGAAGCATCTTCATGTGCTTGATAGATCTTCATCTATCAAGAGCTCAATAAACGTGTCTCAGGAAATGTAACTCAATCCTTTTTATTACTCAATACTAAGTTCGCCACAGAATTCATGAAACACCTACAGTATCTACCCACCTACCAACCAATTGACCTACTTACCTATCTTTTTTGCTTACTATATTTACATTTAGTCATTTAGCTGACGCTTTTATCCAAAGCGACTTACAAATGAGGACAAGGAAGCAACTTCAATCACAATAAGAGGCAACAATGAATAAGTGCTATAAACACTGTGTACTATATACACTGTAAAATGCAGATAACAAAATGGCCAGTGGTTTTAGTGGCTTATTAAATAAGAGTATTACAGAATAAACAGCTTTATTTTAATAATAGCATTAGCATGTCTGGAGCCTCATTCTAAATGTCTGTAGCCGAGGTCAAATTAAATGGTGAATTTAGAGGTCAGAACTGAAAAGGCTGTTGATGCTACTTAATGCTCAGCACTTTATTGCTAGTTGGTGCGTTTTTGTTAAGTCTTAGTGACAGAGGTCATAACCATAACGTGACCTGTACAGTAGCACTTACAGTAAGAAACAAAAATGATACTACGAAGCTTTTGTGATTTTGTGTCACATAGCAGGGACACACAGGGATGCTACAAACCATAATTTAAGATGATATGAAGCAAATGGTTTTTAAATATGGGCTATTTTTTGTGCAGCTATATTTGAGTTTGCACTCTATTTAATAACACTTAGGTTTGGCTTTTGAATCACACAACACTGACTTACAACCCTGCACTCAGGGACTAACAGAAAGGAAATTTGCATGAGCTACTTGCTGTGGACAAAAGTTAATCTGCGTCTATTTCTTTTTCTGTAACAATCCGTTTCACATTTATTTATTTATTTGGCAGACGCTTTTATCCAAAGTTACTGTCAGTGCATTTAAGCTTATACATTTGATCAGTATGTTTGTACGCTCTACCAATTTAGCTACAGAAACTGCACATACAGGAAATATTGTATGTCTGCCGAACAGGCGATAGTTGCGATCGTTTGGTCTCTTCAGAGATTTGGAAGTAATTTACATTTTTTCTTGCTTGTTGGTACCAATTGTCACCTGAGATTTAAATCTTAGGGTTTTTAATGACTATCAAGTTGTTGTCAATAATACAAAGATGTGTTGTTTCCTAGCACTGAAACATTGTCTTTTAAACTCCTAGTTCAAATCTTCTTACGTTCGATTTTTCAAAGTTCAGTCCTCCAAACTTTAACTTTTGCATAAACCAGCGAGCACAATAAAACCACATTAGAAAACGTTCAGACAAAAGTTGACTGTACAATTAAGATCAATTTTATCCCTTTTTTGGTGTTTACATCAAGACATCAGAAGCGCCAGGTGAGCCCGGCCAAAGCAGTGGTGATCCACTTGAAATGTACAGTCTAATCTTTATTCTCAAAGTGAATGCCTGACATTTCCATCAGGAAGCTCAAATGAAATGACATTTTATGCCGCAAGGCTAATGCCCTCTGCTAATATAAAAGACTCTCCAAATTTGTACTCACAAAATCCCTGCGTGTTGTGCCTTGCTGGGCATCAATCTAATCAGTCTGTTTTGTTGGGCTTTGTAGTGTTCAATGGAGGAAATAGTATAAGAGGTTAAAATTGGTTTCATGGCTTCATTTTGATAATGAATGCAAAGATTACAATCAATCAGATTTCGAAATGACATAAAGGTCTGAAATTCTATTCATTTTAGCAAAATCACTGACTGCTGTTACAGGCAGAATAATGCCGTTTCAAGGCCCGCTGTAGTGAGAAAAAGGACAAAGAATGTTCTTCATAATTATGTGTTTTTATAGTCTGTTCTGGCCAACTCCTGGCCATCGTCTTCTGTAAGACACAAAACCTCAAGTCTACTTCCTAATGACCATAAGGTCAGGCATTACAGCTCTGTTCTGTTCTTGTGCAAATAATACATGCCAGTAGAGCTCAGAGGACGCAAAACCGGGCATACAATAGTCTTTAATTTGTTTCTTAAAAAAGAAGTATTATTTTTGTATTCTTTTTTTCGCAAAAGAATATTTAAAGAATATTCTGCCACCTTTTTCTGTATGATGAAAGCAAATGGGGCTCCACAAATCCCAAATGAAAATAAGACAACAGACGAATAAAAAAGGGTATTAATTAAGCGGTGATAAAAAAAAAACAAAGAAAACCTATAATTCCTCGGTAAAAGAAAAAAATCTGGGAATTCTGGGAATGCCTGAAATGCCACAAATGGAAATAATGACTGTCAATCCGTCACATTATCTCTTTGTGATTATGCTTTTATCTCTGTATGTGTTCCTGGTTACTATTATATGGAAAACTGGCGTGACTTAAAAGTATTATGTGGCTGAAAATATGATGTAAATGCCAGTGGTACGTTTATAAATATGTGTTTAAAAATAAATCGACAGTGTCGGAGTGGATCGCACTTTGTTCCAGCTGTCAATGAGATGTGAGGCTTTTAGTCTCAATGAGTCAGACCTTCTGATATTACTCACATTTAATAAAGGTCACACAAAAAATCTCTTTGGACAAGGTTGTAACTAGCGAGCCAATCAAATTGGAATGGACAATCCCAATATCTATGGTCAACATGCCAGTGGACTATCAGTTGAATTACTGCATTTCAGTTAATTAGGATGACTTATACTAAATTAGGCAATTAAAGCACGTTTCCTCTAATTATTCGTGTACTCTGTTCACTATGGAGATTTATAAGTGATGGTTTTGTGAAAAGACACAGAAAATAGAGCTATTACAACCAAAAGAACATGTATGCTGCCATTAACACACACACACACACACACACACACACACACACTTACTTATCTATTTAAATGGGGACATTCCAGATATATATATATATTATTCCAGTTATAAATAATATAATCTAATACCTCAGCCACACTCTAACCCCAACAGAACGCTTTCTGCGTTTTTAACACCTTGTTTTTACTTTAATTTTTATATTGTTTATACAAATGAGGAAAACAAGGTTTTGCTCACATCTGCGTACAAATTTGTCCCCAATATGCGGTTAATATTTACACACACATTACATAGACACATTGCTCCACAGAACAAATCTGCCAGCTGAAATTGAGGCCGCACGCGTTGCTTCAGTCTGTTTTAGCCACAACCGAACACCCATTTAATTAAAAGATCCTGCAGGAAAGAAGAGCACGCACGGCTAATGTAATGCTCGCAAAGTTATTAATCTATATTTTCCAGCGGGTCACTATGTATAGACGTTCTTTGGTTAGATGTCGTAGTGGCTCGTGTGAGACGCTGATTAAAAGAACTCCCATTAAAGCTTCATTTTAAAAGCACTGGAACACACAGAATTCATGCTGGTAGATTGTGAATTTCAGTATCACCTCTCCAATTACCTTTCTTTGTTTTCTTTGTGCTCCTTCTGAAATGACTGTCTATATGGATGTGCTCAATACAAAAGGAAGGCAGATTACTGCTCAAACATTTGTCCACTATAAATGCATAATTAAACTATTTCACTATATTGTTAGTATGTGAGATAATGATACTGTTAACGTGTACTGTACTGTAACGGCCTCACACAATAGCCCGTGAGTGCTTCATGCATACGTTACACACAGTGAACGCTGTGGATTAATGCTGTTTGGGGGGTTCGTTTGGAAAAAAGGAAGCTCTCACAAAGCACGTATCAGACGCATCCGACTGTCCCGCTGAAATTGACTGCACATTCCCATTAGCCTGCTCACTGTTCAGCTCTGCTCTCTGGTGCTCAAATTATTTGCACATTTTACAATAAAAAGTCATCTACCATCTCTGATTTGACATTATTGATATTTGAATCGGCTCTACTGTGGTGTGGTTTTGTCACCCAGGTGTTGTCCTGACCGGAATAACAACAGGAACGTTCAGACGCCAGGAAGAGCATGGAAGAAGAGCCGTCAGAAATGGAGATGTCACCGGAACTTTCTACGCTGTACTTGAACAGCAGCCTCTCGAATTCCATGGCGAACAGCAGTAACATCACCAACCTCACCAGTATAACATACTATCCCTACTATCAGCACTCGCTGCCTGTTGCCACCGGCCTGACCGTGGCCTACCTCTTCATCTTCCTGCTATGCATGGTGGGAAACGGCCTGGTATGTCTGATCGTGCTGGAGAACCGGCGTATGAGAACCGTCACAAACCTCTTCATCCTCAACTTGGCCGTGAGCGACCTTCTGGTGGGGGTTTTCTGCATTCCGACAACGCTAGTGGACAATCTCATTACAGGTAAACACATCAGAGCATCAGAACACACATGAGCTACCACCACACTGGTCAATTATGTTGTGAAGTTAATAGTATAACTGCTATTAGTTACACTCTTAACAATGAAGGGGCCAAAAGGATTCTGTATAGCGATGCCATAGAAGAACCATTTTTGGTTCCTAAAAGAACCTTTTAGTCAAAAGTCAGAAGGTCTGACTCATTAAAAGTTTAGTCAAAACTTTTCTTCACTCCAAAAAACACATTTTGCACAACAGAAAGGTTGTGTGGACATAAAAGTTCTTTAAGGAACCACACAGCCTGACAGAACCTTTTAGGAACCATTATTTTTAAGGGTGTTGTTATTGAGTAGTATTCAGGCAGCCAGGCAGCCTCTTACAAGAAAATAACTTTCTTGATTCGTGTTCTAGAAGATAAAGAGTGTGAATGATCCTAATCTTGTTTTTTTTTACCTTGACCACTTCCTTTGAGAATCTCTCAATAGAGCGAGTCTCTTTACTTATTGCAGTGATCTCGAGGCCAGACGTTTCTTATTCATCGCATTACAACCGCTTGTAGCTCAATCCCACTGTTCTGAGTTCAGTGCTAATACCAATGCATCATTGACCTATTCTGACATTATCTGACTACAGCACACATGTCCACAATCCTATTTGTTCATGCTATTGGACTTCAGCCCTGTTGCTTAAAAGCTCAAATTAAATGGTGAATTTAGAGGTCAGAACTGAAAAGGCTGTTTATGCTACTTAATGCTCTGCTTTATTGCTAGTTAGTGTGTCTTTGTTAAGTCTTAGCGACAGAGGTCATAACCATAACGTGACCTGTACAGTAGCACTTACAGTAAGAAACAAAAATGATACTACGAAGCTTTTGTGATTTTGTGTCTCATAGCAGGGACACACAGAGACGCTACAAACCATAATTTAAGATGATATGAAGCAAATGGTTTTTAAATATGGGCTATTTTTTGTGCAGCTATATTTGAGTTTGCACTCTATTTAATAAAACTTGGGTTTGGCTTTTGAATCACACAACACTGACTTACAACCCTGCACTCAGGGACTAACAGAAAGGAAATTTGCATGAGCTACTTGCTGTGTTGCTGAAGTTAATCTGTGTCTATTTCTGTAACAATCCGTTTCACATTTATTTATTTATTTGGCAGACGCTTTTATCCAAAGTTACTGTCAGTGCATTTCAGCTTATATATTTGATCAGTATGTGTGTTTCCTGGGAATCGAAGCCATGACCTTATGTAACGCTCCACCAATTCAGCTACAGAAACTGCACATACAGGAACTATTTTATTTACAGAGTTTTATTATTTTTTAACTTGTCAATGTCTCTTTCTGATCAGATCACTTCATTTAGAAAGCTTCTCGTATAAATAATTAATTTCTCCATGCTCTGTGCATCCAATTCTTGCTCTGAAAGATTTATTATTAATGGTTTGTACTGTTTGTCTACTTTACCCATCATATTAAAAGCGAAGAGGGAAAAATCTCTAGAGGCAACAATTATTAAGTGCTACCATGCTGTTACATTCTGTTTCTAATTCATAAACAAGATATTTACTCCATCAAGCCTCTCTTAAGTGCAGAGATACACCAAACTACTCTCCAAAAGAGCAAAGTGATGCAGGGCAGCAGGTCTAATTTTGGCCATCTTCATGCGTGATTCACTGCTGTCGATGTGTATCTCGAATTGCACTTTTTGCTTACAATAGATATAACAATAACGCAAGGCTCCAGCATTTTCCTTAGAGAATAAACAGACCTATATGTAATAGGCTCTGCTGATCTTGCAAGAAATTGGTGCCCTAAACATACTGGATATGTATTTGTAGATTGAGTTTTGAGGCTACAATATCGCTGCATCCCAATTCGCATAATATCCGACCTAAATAAGTATTCAAAATTAGTAGTATTGTGTTCTAAATCATAGTATGTTGAAACGAGTATTCTCAAAGTGCCTTGGTCCACTATTTTAGTGCAGATCCATAAACACCATAACGGCTGATATTACCCACAATGCATTGCAACGTTTAGTAATGCTACGCTCGTGACGCTTTACTGAAATTATTATCCAGCATCTCGGGCTATATTCATGGCAGGAAATGGTTAATGTGCACACATTTCTAATTCCCCTAACCTTCAGCTGTGGGAGGAAACAGGAATAACTGCAGGAAACTCATGCTGACACAGGGAGAACATGCAAACCCCACACAGAAAGGTCTCCTGGCTCAGATGGAGGTTTTGAACGCTCCTAGATCTTTCAAAACAACATTTTAAATGTTTTTGTTGAATGAAAACATTAGGGAAATGTTCCTAACAACCTAAACCATCTTATTTTTAAGATTTTATAAGATTGTTGACCGGAAATGTAATAAGTACTATGAATACATTATAATGTGTGCAAGGTCTGCAAAGTTATAAAGCAGAATATATCATTTTATTTGTGTTATTTGGGTCATTTCATCCAGAGGATTGAGTACATTCTACATGAAGTCCACTGTAATATGATTTAAAATGAAACATTTCTGTTTGGGTGTCAATGATGGGCTATTTGAGCCATACCGATGAGGCTAAACATGTTGGAAATACTGGGGTATACAGTAACTGCACTGTACCTGTTTATGACAGACTGCTAGGCTTCTTTCCTCTGCTCTCCGTGAGTCCAGGGTGAGACACAGAGCTGGTCGTCTTACTCAATTCATGTGTTTGGAATCATCTCATGTTGTTCCTCTGGGAGAGCATACCACCAAATTTATTGGCCACTGGAGACTACTGGATCGTATCTCCCAGACCTGTGCTTCTTCTTCTTCTGGCCTTTCTGCAGCTGTGTTCTCTGTTCAGTCTAGTCTTGACCCAGCTAACCATTTAGGTTGTAAGAACGTTTCCCTAACGTTTCCATTAAGTACCAAAAATACTGTGTATGTGTGGTATTTTGACCATTTTATGAACGTTTAAATATATAGACGTTGCATTAACTTTATTGTTTGGTTATAAGAACATTATTTGAATGTTTTTTTACATTCTGTAACGCCTTTAAAACATTCCATCAACTTCTTATAAATGTTTGATACATATATAACGTTAAAAAATGTTCTACTAACAGCACTGCAAGGACGTTTTTGATCACGTTCAGAGAACTTTAGCAAACGTTCTGGAAATGCTCCTTGCTAGCTGGCGATGTCTGTCTTATTTAAACCACCTGCACTGTCTGTCAAAAATCTGCTCAAACAGACCAAACTAAATTCAACCTCAAGCTCCATATATGTCCACAAAATCAGAACGATCATCATTCACTAAATTCTACATAAATTCTAAATTCTACTCTCTTATAGGCTGGATGTTTCTCTTTCATAGTTCATGAGAATATAAGAAAATAATTACAAAGAGCGAGAGGAGATTCATTCAGAGCAAAACGAGATACAGAGAGTCAGAGTAAATGGCAACATTTGAGTTTTAATATTAAAATGCTTCCCCATCTAATTGATGTTCTAAATCGGAGCAGTCTGAGACATTGTGTATATTGTTAAACTCTACAAAAGAAAAATATTAAAAGCATTAAAAATAATAACTCTTTAAAAATGTACAGTTTTATGTTTATGGCTGATTTAATAATGCTTTCAGGTACCAGTCTAGTCAGGTCATTTAACACATTAACATATTTAAATCCATTACGGTGAATTTAACTAACGTTCTTCCACGTGGAGCACAATAAATGTACTAAAAAATTGTGCGGATTCAGTGGGAGCCCACGAATAAGAAATCTACCCTAAAATTACGGCTTGGAGGTCAGCAAATTGCCTATTTAGCCCTGCCTAGACAATATACTGAAGCTGCATATTGTTTGTGTAACTGAAGAATACACTTTTTTGCGTTGTTTGTTTTGCATTTCTCTGCTTTGTTTCCACTTAAAACACTTTTTCTCAGGGTTCTGAACTGCGCCACCGGGTTAGAAAGTGCACAAGCTGTCACTCACAGCATTACCGGATCCTGTCTACAGTCATTATAATACTGCGTCACAAGTTTTCCGTTTCCCTCTCCAAAGAAACATTAAAGCGCGTCTCCACACGGTATAAACATGCTGGACGCCTTGAGTCATGCTTATTGAGTCACCCGCAGAACACATCTTTTGAGAGAAAATAGTACACGAAGAAAAAAAATAAAATAAAACCGCATCTTACTGCTGCGCTCAACTCACGGCGTGTCTCATGTTTACACAGAAAAGTCTGAAGAGATTGTTCTGTAACTCCTGTTATATTGCAGCTTTGTGGCTCAAAACATCTGCTTATCAAAGTCCAATATTTTCCCACATTCTCTCCAAGGCTTCATCCTACCTGATACGTGAGCGCGTGTTTGTTGAGAGATTGAGCGCGTTCATGATGTACTGATATACTTTATCTCTCCTCAAGGCTGGCCATTTTCCAACACGGTCTGCAAGATGAGCGGCCTGGTGCAGGGAATGTCAGTGGCCGCCTCCGTGTTCACACTGGTGGCCATCGCTGTGGACAGGTACGTGTGACCTCATCACAAACAGACGGGGAGCTCCTGAAACCTGTACGAAACATGTGTGACCCTGTCTGTGAAAAACCAGCTAAAGTC
>JAZGTI010007912.1:9789-20925 GCA_036877585.1 Botia kubotai
AGAACAATGGATATACGGTTTAAAATTATGATTTTAGAAACGTTTTTAAACTTGTTTATCAAACTTTGTGGCCATTAGTCCCACTGGTTAAAAGTGCAAAAATTGTGTTTCTCGAAAGCATCGTATATCATAGCTCCAGTGGTCTCTATGATCAGCTTAGGCCTTTGATGCTTTTGAGAAACGCAGTTGAGATCAGAATGTAACAGCAAGCAATTCAGAAACAGAGAGGCACGTGTGGACCTGTCAGAGGGAGGCTTTTCAATCCAAATCAGATGAGTCGTGTCAGACAAGCGGGTAACTGCGTTTTGTCAGTCAAACTGTCGTTCACAAGCATGGCCAGAAACTGTTCCCCATCCTTGAGTCTTATGAGAGAGAGAGAGAGAGAGAGAGAGAGAGAAAGAGAGATGGGGGGCAACGCTAACTGAAGGCTTTGAGTGTGTGTGTGTGTGTGTGTGTGTGTGTGTGTTTGAAAGGGGCTACTAAGGTCACTGCCACCTGCTGCAAGAGAAGGATGAAAGAGAGAAAAGAGCCCATTATGCCCATCTTTATAAGAAGTACTTCCTTCAAGGCAAAATGAGTGTGTGTGCGAGAGTGAGCGAGCGAGAGAGGTAGACTTCTTTTTATGTGTAGATTAAGAGAGCATCTTCCATACAGGAATGTGACTGAATGAGGCATAACCTAAAGCATGACACTCCAGAGGCACCAGACAAGAAAAACGCTCAAAATCTGACGGTTAGTTCAGTTTGACTGCAGCATTTGTCTTAGCAGAGCTCACAATGTTCTCTAGGTTGGGGGCTATTATTTTCATTATTAAATGTGCAAAAACCGTAAGCACTGTTTTAAATACATTCAAATCACATTTTCTAACATTATATTAACAATCGTCTTGTTTTAAAAGTGGATTACGGAGAGTAATCTTTCTGCGATAAGGCTTTAAAGAAATACACCATGCTAACATCTACTCGCTCCACTCTGTTACATAATTAAGTTCATATTAGCAAAGCTAACGTTCCCGCAATGCCTGCGACCGTATTCTGCAGTTATAAGGGAGCCCTGTTAAGCCACAAGTCAATTTACACTTGTTAATACACTAGTCTTGGAGAAAGGGATCTGTTATGATCAAAGGGAGTGTGGGAGCCAAGCTTCCACCCCACTGGAGCTGCGAAAGGTCTTGTGAGATGAGCCCGCCATCTGCACTCGTAGCATAAATACCAGTCAATACTGGTCAATGCAAAAAGCTCAGGAAATACCAGCCTATCGAAATAAACAAAGTGGCTTCTCGCAAACGTTTAGGTAAAACTGAACTGAACTGTTTGCAAATCACACTTTATATGAATACTACAGTATGAGATGCGACAGACATTGACCTAGTATCCAACATCATAATTCCAACTTGTTTTTAACGAGAAAGAACGAGAATTGTGTTTCAATTTACTAAAAAGAACCAAACTAGCTAGCCATCACTGTGAACTTTGCAACCTTGTTACCCAATTCTAGCCTAGATTTAAAAAATGTGGTCTATTTTATGTTTACTCAATGCTTTGAGTTTTTAATAGACATTGAACATTTTGGTAACAGTGTTGAAAACCTCAAAGAACAGAAAATAATTATTTTGCCCTCATGTGGCTGAAGATTAACATCTTTTTGAGAGAAGCACCATCTCTCATTGACCCTTTGAATTATAGGCTAAATAGTGTCAAATACACCCACACCACAGATCATCTGTGATAATCAACGTTACGCTGGTTTCTCTGTTGTTGACATTCTGTTCTGAGGCAGGTGAAAATAGCTGACTCTCCTCATATTCATATGAGCTTCAGGTTTAACCCATCCATTTCAACTGATCCTTCATCAGTACGTGTCTGCCGCAGAATAAAGCGTTCACCAGTCAATTTCAATTAGCTGCGAGAGGCTAAACCCATCACAGCACATGTTGTCAAGGATACAGAGAGTCAGGACGACAGCTAACACGAACAAGCTATTGCACAACAGATTTAAAAACCAGAGCATTGCTTCTGATATGCAGAGAAAACTAGATTTTAGATCGTGTTTACTCCAATCTGTCATGACTGAACAGGCAGTGGTTTTCATTATTCACTGTATATATTTAGAATCAAAATATTCTCAAAATATTTTAAAAAAGCGTTCAGCTATTTTATGCAACAGTTTTCCCTGAGCTAACTGATGATTTGATTTTCAGTCAAAACAAGTCTGGGCTTTTGTACAGGCCAGATGTTTAAAACCAGAATCAGTAAGCATTATTTAGATTCAACTGTCATGCTGGACATACAACAGCAGGTCACATTCTATTGAAAAAAGATGTCTAAATAAATTGCTATTTATCTATAACGGATGTATCTGAAATGGCAAAATGCATTAATTTAAAAGGAGTAAGCACATACATCTGGCCATGTAGTGTATTACCAAAACAAAGTTTTGTTGTATCCATTAGAGAACATGTTCTGTATCCTGGTGACATTTGTCTACAATTCTCTATTGAAGACAAAAATTAACAAGAAATTAAACTTTTAATTAAGTTTCTTTTAATAAATTGATTTAATGAAAGAGAAATTAAATTAACCCGCCATTTCTGTTGCTGATTGACCTAGTGTGCGGGCATTTTATACACATAAGACAGATAAAGCTCTCAACTAAGATAATGTTAAACAGGATACTGAATAAAATGTTCTGTTTGTTTACACTGTTATCTGAGAAACCATTGGGCCTCTCTACAAACTCGCTCCCAGGGTTGTTTTATAAAAAAAATGACAGGCATCACATCCACACACCCATCAGTTTTTTTTAATTGTTGATGGTGTGACTCAGCTCAGCAAAGCATACAGCATCCTCAGTTCGAGTCGGCCGAAGAACAATACTTCCATTCAATTCCTTAGAAGTCAGTATTCCATCTTCAGCTGACTGATTCCACCAAAATTCCTCAAATGTCAATCAGAGACAGCGTAATAAAACAGACACAGAATAAAACAGAACTGATTTCAACTCAGGACTTAAAACACTTGCTGTGCCAGAAAGATAGAAGGGAGAGAAACGAGGGGGCGAGAGAGACAGAAAAAGCCATGTGGTGTGTCAAGGTGGAGATATATATATGAGGCTGCTCTTCTGAGCTAACAAGGGAGACTGGAAAGTGTAAAAGCCACAAGACCAGGATGAAAGGAAAGGCTGGATTATCAGAGATGAGAGTCATCCCTCGAGTCAGTGAGGACAGAGACAGAAGGATAAACCTAATTAGCTTTATTTTCTCCCTTTCTGTAAATACACAACTTCTATATTATGTACTCAAACACATCACTGTTTGGGATTAATCAACAAGTGTGGCTTTCGAATTGCTCTGTTCGTATAACAATTTACAGCACAGGCCCAAATACTGTGTGTATGATTCGTTTATCTAAAATTAAGCCTTGTTATCATTTTTGGGAAAGCCGTGAATAACACATGTAACCATAGCAACAGTAACATAAAAGTAAAGTAAATAAAGAGATGTCAAATTCCACACCAGAAAGCCTATCATAAATCACAGTGCTATTTAATGCAAGTTCAATTTGGAAGGAGGTTCATTTGTCATATCTTTATTAGTCAGTAGCAGCTTTAAATGTGCTTTTCAATTGATTTAAGATTGTAAACAGGCCACGCAATTGTAAACCGCATATATGGGTGTAATAATCTGCACAATATAGCATATGGGAGATTATTCAGTTTCACCTTTGTGATGAAGGTATTAAAATTACATTATATATACTTTAAAAAGTAGGAAAAAAACGTCATTTTTAAGATTTAGTTCATATATTCTGTTCAACTGGTATTGACATACAATTTGTTAAAAAGTTGAAAATTGTTGAACTGATTTTACTTAAAGTATCACTTATATGTGTACATTATTTTCTCAGCGCTCTGAGAAATTAGAAGTTAATTTATTGTCAACATTAACTTTGCGCATAACTGAGATGATTCAAATGGATTTACAAAATTTGTGGAAGGCTTAAGAAAGATTCTGATGCATACCGGTATAATTAACATTCTATTTCATTTCCACAAAGCACATACCATCGTCAAAGGCTTCTAAATTCCTCAGTAAAACGGGTTTTGCAAACCGAGTCATTTATACAAAACGCAGACCTCTGAATCATCTGCTTTATTAGCAAAGTACATGAATAGAGCTTTGTTAGTCAATGACAGAGCCAAATACCTCCAGCTGCCAAGCGGGGGCGTTTTCAATAGCTGGCAGATCCGCGGCGGTCATTCTGAAACCTTCGCCCCCCTCAATTAAATTTGATCTTCCGATTTCATTTCATTATTTAATACAGAACACCATCAGCTGTCTGTGGGAGGTGACACGCTGAGACACTTGTGCACGATTAGATTCCCACGGGGCTCCTTGTATTTATAAATGACCTAATCAACATCTGCTTGCTTTATATTTCATTTCCGTCTTCACTGTATTTTTCAAAGTTTTATCATTAATGACTTTATTTCGAAAGGGGATAAACGTTCCTTTGCAGTTCATTTGCACACAGCATGAAAAGCAGCAAGCCTCTGTCAAAGCAAAAGAAAATGAAAGGCAGGAAGAAAGGATATGAATCACACATCTTTCCCTCTTTACACTTTCCCGAAATGGTAGAGGTCAAATACAGAATCAAATGCGAGGTGATGTTTGTAAGTGGTTCCAGTGGAAGCGTCTGTTCTCCTGGTTGTTTTACTCTGTCGCTTTCAAACTGTCTTCAAAGTGGCCCGCGCTGTACCTCATCCTCATTTCTTCCTCTTTGTTTATTCTACCTCTGATTTTTCCAGGCCTCAATGGAAAGCGAGGATGTTTTTTTCTTTTTTGTCATCTATACAAACTAAGCAAATGCATCTATGTTTTTCCCTGAAAGCAAAGAAAGGATAAAAGAGAAAACAGGAAAAAACGGGGAAAAAAATTCTCCACACCTGTCATCCCTGATTTGATGGATTTCAGAGAAGAAGACAAATGACGCAACATTTCCATCTCTCTATATGCGTTAACATTTCCAGGACCTCCATTTCTATATTGATTCCCTTTTTTTCCGTTCTTTCTGCAACCTCCCAAGAGACACTCATCCTCGTCACGCGCACACGCGGGGCCTTTATCATTTCCTTGTCAAAAGCTGAGGGGGTGGAGTTTGACACGCATCATAATATCACTCAGGAAGACTGAGCAATAAAATATGATTATAGCTGAAGCACATATGAAGTCTGGGTGAACGCCACCCCTCACCCCCCCAAAGCGCATCTTCAATTCCGTTTTTAGATGGATTTCATGATTCCATAATACATCACAAGCTCTTTTAAAACACTGTGTGCGTGAGCATACAGATGCATACAGAATGTCCCCATATCCTCACACCAGCATACAACATGGTTCAAGAGCGATCACGTAATAGATTTGGATCAGGCACTGCATCATTTTCCAAAGGTGACGCTAGACACGATGGAATTGTGCACTCAGCAGAAAGAGAAATAACGAATTAAATCCCACATTTCTGCTCCGTTCAACTGGGCCGGATCAAGCGTTCCATCAGGGGAAATGTGAGAGAAGCAATATTGTAATAGGCTCCATTTTACACTAACCTGAGGAGACAAAAGTCATGGAACAGGAAAGAGGTGGAGGCAGGCACGCATTACATCTGCTGTACCCCAGAGCGGTCATGATTCACTCTGAGTGGGCCACTCACCAACCTCTCAGTGCAGTCACACACTTAATACCACCAAACAGGTGTACACCAGTCAAAGAGAAGGTAAATTCAGCCACGCAAACATCCACAAACCAACATTTGCCAATTTGCCAAGAAAGAATCACGGGTAAATAACAGACATCTGCCTTATTTTGTAGCACATAACAACAATGTCAAAACAGTGGGAGGTGGGAACAGTGGGAATCAGTTTCACAGCTACCTCAAGAAACACACACACACTCAAACATACGTTGCAATAGCGCTATAGATGGTCCCTATACGCAATTCTTACAAAAATGCACATACTTGTGTGTGGTGATGTAAGCAAAGTCAAAAACAATACATGTAATCATACTGCAGAAATATGGAAATGATAAAAAATTAAGGTCCATACAATCTACTGAGGTATATGAACAGCATCATAAGACATCATTTGAGTATATCATATGGAAGTATATGTACTGCTATTACCCATAGAATAAAACAAAGAAACTGATAAATTACAAAGAAAACAGTAAAATTTCATTTGCCAGCAAAAAATGAGCGATAACCATTGACTGACAGGTGGAGAGCCACTGATTTCTGTTATTATAGTGATTAGATTACTACTAAAATACATTTACCTCTTCTATCACAATGTAACTTACACAGCATAAACTCATCATTATAGCCCACCACTGAGAAGGGCTGGTTCACTGACTGGCACAGCTATAATGAAATATCTTAAGAAAACAACTTAGCCATATCATTTTGCAACAGATACAATCTGTAAGTGCTAAGTGGTAGCAGCATGCTTCAATTTCTTTTTTAATTGTTAAATACATACACGATTTTATTTTACACACTTGCCCAGTCAGCGAATATAGTGTATTCCAAGTCAGGGCAGAGTAATTTCTCCATAGAGGTAAATAAAGCCTACTATGTGAGCAGTTTTCTCAAAAACTGTATAAAATATGTCTCCACTTAACAGACGTTTACAAATACAGTGCTTAAACAAAAAACATTACCCTTTATCCAACAGCACAAACGTCATTATTTTTTTAACTGCAATATTCAATACAGGATTACATTTATTAAAATGTATGTACCGAATTATTGGCTGCATTAAACTTTAAATAAACAAAACAAGCTTAATGCCCATAATGCACATGTTTGTTAACGTTTCTGCTATAAACACTTACACTAGAAATACTGATGAAAATTAACTTAATATGTCTGCTTTCTTCACTCGTGTGCAACTGCTGTATTAACGTACCTGTCTCAAGTTCAGGCCGCATGACGTACAATATGAGGACGCGTTTAGGGCAGCGTTGACTGCAGGTGGACAGCAGGTGACTTCTGTGCCGGTGGACAGGTATGGTAAGCAGGACGGGAGAAGTAATATTAAGTATGGTGGACTTCGACTGCGTCCTGTCTTTCCAGTCGGTGACATTTGCCGTCGTTAGTCGGGGGAACTGTTATAAAGAGCCATAAAGTCGGACACGACTGCTTCCCGTAGAGTGCTGGACATTCATGTCAGATTACGCGATGTTTGCACGAAACTTTTGTTTATACAACATTAATTGGCTATTAAGACAACATGAGAGATTATTGTGCTATGAAAACACGGATTCCTCAGCGTTAACTGAACTGTTTTGATTCTTGCCGAATAAATGATGAAATAGCTGTGTCGTCATCAGCGCTCGCGCTACAGCCCTCTGCTGTCAAATCGCTGGTTTTGGAAATCAATTAAAATGCGCGCGCGCATTTTACCATCTGTACCATCTGAGGTATTAAAACCATGTCTATAAGACTTCATGTATAATCTAGCTTCTAGGGTGTGTGTGTGTGTGTGTGTGCGTGTGGACTTATTATATATGAGTATCTGAGACTTCACATCTGTCAATTAAAGAAAAGTGGGTGAATGTGTTTTTCCAGACAGCAGAGTACATGCAGTGATTTTACCTGTCATCACTCCAATCAGGTGACAGGTAGATCAACACCTCCAGCCCCTCCCACCCCCATTCCTCAGATCAGAGCAATGATTCTTCTTTTTAAAGACACATTATGGTTAATCTTTTACCTTTTTTATCTGTACAAGCACCACTTGACGTCGGTTGTATGTACTGAATGCTATACCCCATCATTATGGTGACATTATTGTCCTTGACACAATACATCAGCGCTGTTTAGTGTTTACATCATATGTTTACATTATGTTACGCTACACAAATTTTTCAAGGGTAAGATGGATAAGCGAGGCACAGGTCTTTGCCCTGCATCCTTAATGTAAAGTTATTCAGGCATAACAAGGTACAAAAAATAGATGGGAAGGATCTTGGCATTCATCATCCACACAAGTCTTAATCTGGAGTAAACTCATTGTTTATACCTGCAAAATGACTCGTTTTACGCTAACTCACTTGACCTTTCTCGCCAGCTGCAGTCATCAGGGGTTTAAATGTCACGGGCATGCTGCTACAAACGATCCAGCTGGAGATCATCAGGGAACAGTCGCCTGACATGGATTCATACATCTATATGTCAGCATGATGTACATGATCAGATAAAACCTGTGTTATAGATACCAGAACCGAGTGCTTGTTAGGATCCTTTCGCTGTTGCCAAGGTGGCCGCTGTGTGAACTGACTTGCCTTAAACAGTCTTTGATTTAACCTTCCTGATCGCTGCCCCTAAGCTTCGAAACAGTCTCACTTTTCGCATCAAATCCTGCCCCTCCAAAGCCACTTTAAAATCCAGTTTAAAGGTTATTTTTATTCCTTAGCTTTTGATTCTGCCTGAGGTTGTACAGAATGTCCTGTTTAAAGTTAGTGGTTATTTATTTCCTTTTATCTTTTTCATTATGTTTTAACATTTTCTCCTGGGTCGTACAGCACTGTGAGTGAAATTCCGCTGTTTTTAAAAAGAGCTTCATAAATAAGCATAAATTGACTTGACAAAGCCAATCTGTTTGTATTTTTGTGGGAACGCGACCTGCTAAACGTCTTAGTCATTTGTTCTCATTAATCTGCAAAGAGAAATTATTTTAATTTTACCTAACCACCGTTTAATTAACATCATAAAAATTGCTTTTATTTGTTCTGTACTTTATCTTTCTAGAATTACTGACTGTTTAATCAACAGTATAAAAACACACACATTTGAGGTAATTCTCTTAATATCCCAGTCTTTCGTCTTTGAGGCTCCTGGGTTCCTGAAATCACTGGATTGAAACAGCAGTCTGACCGCGGTCACGCCCAGGGGAAGCAGCGACGGCACGGAACCATCTCTCGCTGCACACCTGTCATGTGTTTCTCATGCTGGAGAGACAGAGACAGAGGAAAAAGACAGGCTGATAGACTGAGCATGAATTGTTTGACAGAGTATTCCAGTCCCTTACATCATAACTAAAGGAGAGAACTAGCAGTGTTGGAGAAGTTTGCCAGCCAAACAATTTGATTTTTGAATCAATTGGAATTTAAACTTGTCAAGAAAACCATTAAATCAGAAGGAAAGTTTAGTTTTAGAGTTAAAACCATGTTGGTTAGCTTAGAGGCAATGTCAGCTTTTTGATGTGGCAAAAAGTAACTTATTAGCAGCTACTGTTAAAAACATGGTCACACTGCTAAAAAATGAAGTTAAAAATGCAATGTCAACTGCATAAGTTTGTGTTGCCACAACATTAAGTAACATATTATGGTAATTAAACAAGCTATATTACCTGAGGGGGTTATGCAAAGCAAATAAACAATTAAGTTTGTTAGTACAGTACAGAAGTACAAAAAGACTTGTACATTTTAACCTTTAAACCACTTTAAGGTCCCCATGAAGAAACAAGCTTATAAATCATACAAAATGATCTTTTCCAAAAAATGTAAAATAGCAGAAGATAGTTTTCTGTGAGGTTAAGGTTTAGGGGTAGGGTTAATGTAGGGGGAAGTTGTTTTCCTCTCTTACATAGCCGAGCAATTTTAGCAAGTGGGTTTGCTCAGATGGTTCATTTTTATTAAGTGGTTCAAAAACCACTTTTTTGCAGTAAAATAAATATTTAGTATTTACAGACACTGATGTTTACTCTGCTGTATGTTCTGTTTAGTTTCACAAATTAGTATTTTAGTTTAGTAGCTTGTAGTTTAGCTAAGTTTCTGTCCTCTAAACGGGGAACTTGACTGGAGGTAAATTACTTTAAATAACAGTATGAGTAGCTTGTGGTTTGGGAGGCAAAACACTTCATAGTAGCTTCTCCAGCACTGAATCATCCTGTCAGTGGAAATCAACCAGGGAGAAAAATGTAATGTATCACTGCACAGTCAAATTCACAGACAGAAAACGTCGGAGAAAAACAGAAGTGGAGGCCATGTTTTTCAGCCTGAAACCTCTGGAATAAAACAGATAGAGTGACAGAATAAAAGAGAGAGAGAAATTGCCATGTTTTCCCCAAGGACCTACAGAGAGAGGCGTTATTTGAAGTGGATAATACAAGGGTCACGTGAAAAGCTGTGTGTGATGTTTATAAATGTACCATCTGAGGTCTCTCATGAAAGCGCACACGCGTACAGTATACCCCTATAGCTCAAGAGAACAGTCACAGCTGCAGCTAGACATAAATTGTATAACCCTCACATACCTAAAGCAACAAAGAGCTGTGCTGAATAGTACTGAATATCAGCACAGCTGTGATTGGGCCATTGGCATAACATATGATGTTCAGTACAACAGCATTTTTGTTGTATAAAAGCAATGTGATTTTATTAACATATTACACCAAATATATATGTATATGTATATATTTACATCAGTAACTCAGTACACGCCCCCACTTAGTTCCTGTAGTTAGAGGAAGCGAATATTTTCCATTCACTCCCCAAAAATTTCCATATTCCCACTTTCTTTGAAGTGAGATCCCTTCAAAGAGACTGATGTCATTAAAGGGATCTAGATAAACAGCTCAACAGCCCCACTCAAGAGCAGATGAGATGACACGGACTAAAGCCCTTCTTGTTTAAACAAGATCTTATCTGAGAATTACGTGCTCATATTACACAGTTTCATTATGCAAATCTCAAAGCTTGACCTTTTAAGTTAAGCTCTGGTTTTCCCTTCAGTGTTCCTGTAGCTCAGCTGATACGGGTTGGTTTCCCAGGTAACGCACATACTGATAAATGTATGTCTTCGAAGCATTGTAAGTCGCTTTGGATAAAAGTGTCTGCCAAATGCATAAGTGTAAATGTAAATGAAACAAAGGTTAACAAGAGAACAATGGAAACCAGCAATTCTTTTCGGCGACATTCAGTGTATACCAGCCCTCATATATTTCAGTCAAATATAGATGACACGGCTTCTTGTGGGGCAGCAGTGGCCTAATGGTTAGAGAGTCGGACTTGTAACCCAAAGGTTGCAGGTTCGAGTCTCAGGTCCGGCAGGGATTGTAGGTGGAGATTGTGAATTA
>JAZGTI010007913.1:0-20924 GCA_036877585.1 Botia kubotai
ATTCACTGTTGCTTCTTATTGTAATTGAAGTTGCTTCCTTGTCCTCATTTGTAAGTCGCTTTGGATAAAAGCGTCAGCTAAATGACTAAATGTAAATGTAAATAACGCTCGGTGATGTAGCACAGGGCAAACAAGTCTTCACAACGATGGATAGATTGAGTCCGGTTTATGTAGGCAGCGGTAATGGAGATCAGGTGTGGAGCAGGAAGTAATCAGATTCGGTGGATCCCTCTGCTGGCGTGGTGAAGAGGAAGCTGGAGCCTCCACCGTAACACTCGGCAGCATTTTGTCACAGCATCTAAGTGAGAGAGAAAACAATTTAATTACAAATATTGAAAAGAAAACAAGATATGTTCAAGTACTGTTAAAATATTTAAACCTCTGAAAGCTGCAAAAACCTGCCTTTTGATTGGGGGAAATTGATATTAGTTATGGTTAAGGATTGTTTCTTGTGTATTAGATTATTTGAATTGGTTATTGTGAAGTAAATGATAATGCCATGCAGGGCTGGACTGGGACAAAAATAAAATCAGTCCTGGCATTTTGGCCCAGAACACCACTATATTTGATTATTCCATAACAGCACTAAAACCATATAATAGACAGGGAAGACTGGGAGTTGACACATTAATTACTTTTAGAAAGTGTCGTTTATTAATACAATAAAACTGTATAATCCACACTGATGATTCCTAAAACAGGCTATGACATCGGTCTTGTGTGTGCCCGTGTGTTTGAGGGAGAAAGAGAGGAGACATGATAAATTGTTTATCAGATAATCACTGTTTTCCACACTATAGCATTGAATAGTCATTGAGAGTAGGGAATCTCTCTCTCTCTCTGTGCCTTAAAAAATTGTTCTGCTTACCACAGGCACAACAATCACTTCTTCTTCATCTCCTCCCTCTCCGTGCTGGTGCTGCCAGTGCCACCACCATCACTATCATCATTAGCCACAACAATAGTATGTATCTGTTCAAAATGCCCCGTCTGCCAGATGGCCAGTCAGCCCAGGTTTATTATGCAATTAAAAACCAGGATTGTGCAAAATTCGAGTGTATTTACCTGTGTTACGGAGGAGGCAATTCGAACTACAACTTCCATGTGCCCACGTATCTTGTATGATTACTTCCTGTTTGCCATCTGATCCTTGTTAGCGGGACTATTTAAACCCCGGATCGCCATTTACCGATTGTTTGCTGCCTGCCTCGACCTCTGCCTGTTTTTTGATTTTGCCTATCCTCCTACATCACTGTTTGCTGGTTTTTGCCCTTTGCCTGTTTAACGATTCAAATAAACGGCTGCACATGGATCCTCATGCCTCTGCATCCTCGTTACAACATGATAATAATGAATAAACCTGTTACTATTTTAATATTTATTTTTAAACAATATAAAATACAATCTGTAGTTGTAACAAAAGCGCTGGAGCTGTCAAAACTCTTCAGAATTACACAAAGTATGTCATCCTGTGGACCTTGATGACAAAGGTCCAGGTAACATTATCTGGGTACAGGTAACATTGTTCATTTATATACAGTGCTGCCTGAAAGGTTGGAACCCTTCAGACATGATTAGGTTTTGTGTAAAAAAAAATTTGAATAACTGAATCAAATGTACATCCAAAACCCAATTTGTGAAGTAGACTTCCAAATAATGAACACAAATAATATATATATATATTGTCACGGGTGAAGAATCACATGACAGGGCAGGCGGTGAGAAAAACCCCGGAGGGTGGATTTATTGTGATAAAAGTGCAAAGGTGGGTGAGAGATGCGTGGGGGAAGCAGCCGGGCTGGCTGCTGGTGCAGGTGCTGGTGCGGCTGTAGTGGCCCGTGCTCGGGGTTGCGTCCCTCCTGGCGGCGCGAGTGTCCGGTGGCTCGTGCTCTATTAAGTGACTTACGGCCACTCGCTGCTCTCGGCGTATGCGGGGGACACGCAACGGAACTCCGGCTGGCGGCACTTCCAGACTCCGCTTTCGATCCAGTCTTATTCAACTTCCTTCCAGTCTTAGCCTTCCTCTCCCAATCTTGGTTCTCCAACTCTCTCTCCGCCTGGGCGGAAGGCGGCGGCGTTTTGACGCCGCGGGGTGACGTGGCGCAGCTGTGCCCGGTCCGCCAGTGATGAGCTCGGGCAGGTGCGGCGCGTCCGTTGCCAGGGCGACGCTGACTGCCCCGGTGCGCCTCGTCACAATATATATATATATATATAGTCATTATTTATTGAACAAAAGGGGTTAATCTAACAGAAACTGGAAATTTGACTTGTGCAGATGTGAACCCTTTTATTTAGTAGCTTGTGGCACCTCCTTTTGCAGCCATTACTTCAACCAAACGTCTTCTGTAACCACTAACAAGTCTCTTACATCTGTCTATGGGGATTTTTGCCCACTCCTCATTGCAGGACTCAACCAGCTGAGAAAGGTTGGAAGGACATCTGGCATTGAATTGAGTTTCGGACTTTGACTAGGCCAATCAACAGTGTAAACCTTCTTTCTTTTAAGCCATTCCTTGGTGGATTTGTTTGAATGCTTAGGGTCATTGTTTTGTTGCATCACCCATTTTCAGCCCAGCTTCAGCTCGCTGACTAATTCTCTTCGCTTTCACTATTGATTTCTCCTTTCCTTTCATATTCCTTTCAGACCAGCATCTGCCCAAAAGCCAACTTCAGGTCAGAGCCCTTTCAGCACAGTGGGTGGTCAGCATACAGACAAGGATGTGCCTTGTAGGAACCATCAGTGTGGATTACACAAATTTATTGTATTAATAAATTACACTTTCTAGAAGTATTTAATGTGTCAACTCCCACTCTTTCCTGCGTATTATATGGCTTTAGTGCTTTTATGGAATGATCTAATATAGTGGGCCAAAATGCCAGGACTGATTTTATTTTTGTCACAGTCCAGCCCTGCATGGCAGGATAAAAGAATTACTCAATATATATTTTTCAAAATAATCCATTCAAATAATCTAATTCACATGGAACAATTCTTAACCATAACTAATATTAAGTTCCCCCAATTAAAATGCAGGTTTTGCAGCTTTTAGAGATTTAAATGTCTTAACAGTACTTGAACATTTCTTGTTTTGTTTTTAACATTTGTAATTCAATTGTTTTCTTTTTCGCTTAGATGCTGTGACAAAATGCTGCCGAGCTGCAGCATGTAAGCTAAAGGCCTGCATTAAAACATGGCTCCACAATGCAATAGGGATGGAATAGGGGACAGCAAGAAAGGGCTAAATGGGCAATACGGGTCCCCCCGTCAGGAGCGAGGGAGGGAGAACCCAGTTGCAGACAGCTTTCCAGAAATTAAACTTTATTAAAACAAAAACTCCCATGAGGGGGACAAAACAAGGAACTAAACCAGACTAGGAACATTCAGAACTGGGTAACAAAAACAAGATTTCAGGTAACTAACTCAAAAACAGGACTATATATAATTATACAAAAGGTAAGCTCACAAAACAAGGACACGATGCAGACTAGAAACATTAACATGAACCATTTACATAACAGGAATCAAAAACACAAACAGAAACATTAACAGACTGGCACAAGACAGCAAACACAAGGGCATTAAATAGGAAGGAGTGAATGAACTGATAATCAGATAATTAACAAGGAAACAAGGGGCGGGGCCAAAACACTTGACCGAAGAGCACAGGGCAAATGTAAACAAACAAAGGTTATGTGCTTCCACAGATGACAAAGACACAGAGCATGAGTCTAGATCCTTACTCCAGGAAACAAGAACCAAGACTAGAAATGAGTCAGGATCCAAACATCATGCTCTGACACAGAACACATGGTATGTCAGGATCCTGGCAAGAGAGCTAGGAAAAACTCAACACCAGAAGCCAGGACCCTGATACCCAGTTTTAATGTACTTTTACATGTGTTATAAGTGTTCTGTGGTTTTGTTAGTTTTCTGTTTATTCCTGTTTTAAATAGCCTTGTTATTGTTGATTTTATTATTGTTTTATTGCTATTGTTGTTAAAAATAAATCTCAATACATTTCATAATTATTGTTATTAGTTGTGAATTAATCATTTAAAGCCTGACTCACACATTATTACTGCTTTCTGTATATGCAGAACATTTGTGCCAACAGTATGCCCACACTTTGCCCACGCCTAGCCCACACATTGCCCAATATGCCCACAGTATGCCCACACTTAGCCCAGTGTGCCCACAGTATGCCCACACTTTGGCCACACCTAGCCAACACTTTGGGCTGTCCCACTGGGGCCCCACCCATGGGCCCTGCATTTCACAATGGTATTGGGCATGTTTGCTGGGGTGTCACTTTTCTCTTACACTAATTACAGCCACTTGGACACTACCTGTAATCTTGGACATCTACCTCAGTACCCTTTCTAATATTCCTATGCTCATAATGCTGCTACTCTTTTTACATAACCACTGCCACTTATTTATATCCACTGTGCAAGTCACTTTAAAATCACAGTGCCCTCTTATGTAAGTCTATGTTCATATATATAGTTTTTGGTCCTGTCTATGTAACTGTATGTCTGAGCCTCAATAAAAAGCATTTCTTACCCACAGTAGGCCCACACTGGCGTGTTTGCTGGGTATGGGGAAGTAATACCCCCTACACCACAGTAAGGGAAGCCTGCCCCAGATGCTGTGACACATTGGCACAGAACATAGAAGCACAGTTCAACCCAGGAGGACCTGATCGCCTGGAGTTGGTTTTAAATCGCTCTGATCGAGAGCAGCCTGGTCTCTGCCCAAAGAAGGATCTGCTGTGACAGCCTGAACGGTGGGGCGGGAACGTAGTCCTCAGTAGGTGATTCAAATACCCTTAAGGTGTGGGAATAAGTACTTAAGTGGGATTTGGTGCTGACGTGATGGTGATGGTCATCAATAGGCGATATCGTAGTTCCATTCCGCGGGACTCGACTTGCGAGACAGGAAGGCGCAGGGGTGCACCTTCCCATCGGACTCAGACCTCTGTGATTACACTGCCCTGACTCCAACTTCGGAGGCATCCACCTCCACGATGAACTGCTGTTCAGGATCTGGAAAACAAAGAACAGGGGCAGAGGTGAAGCGGGACTTAAGTTCACCGAAGGCCTCCTGAGCCTTGGTGGAGGTAAGGGCGTGAGTGGAGCAGCGACCGAGCCAAAGTTCCTGATGAATCGCAGATAGAAATTGGCGAAACCCAGGAACCGCTGCAATGCCTTGTGGGAATCTGGAACGGGCCATTCGACCACGGCCTGAACTTTGGTGGGATCGGGACGGATCCCTTGAGCGGAGACAATGCATCCCAGGAATGGAACAGATTTGGCGTGGAAAACACACTTCTCCACCTTGACGTATAACTGGTTCGTGAGAAGACGCTGGAGGACTCTCCGGACGTGTTGGATGTGTACTTGCTGAAGATATATATGCCCGGGACTGCCCGGGACTTGCTGAAGACCACCTTCAGATCATGGTACTCCGCCGAGACACAGGAGAGATCAGCTGCCTCCTCCTGTGGAATGGGAGATACAGAAACACAAGAGGGGGCAGCACAGAGACAAGACAATAAGCAAGACGAGCTCCAAGCAAGAACGAATCGCCTCGACCAATCAACGTGAGGATTATGTAGTGCTAACCATGGCATTCCCAAAATGATAAGAGCCTCGTGAGAAGGGGTGAGATAGAATACAATATCCTCACGGTGATTGCCAGAGACGATCAGACTTACAGACGGGGTAGTGTGGCTACCATATGTTGATTGGCTAGAGAGGTGATACTGTGGTGTTCTGTCAATGAAATGGCGGGAATACCCAGGTCAGCGCCGAAGCGGCTGTCCATGAAGTTGCCTTCTGCCCCAGAGTCCACCAATGCCTGCACCGGAGCAGACACCCCCTGAAACGAGACACAAGACTCCAAATACCCAAAGACGAGGACAGAGAGTCTGTTGTTGCCAGGCCTACCGATGCTCTCCGCATCACTGGTGGGTCTTGCCTTTTACCGGGCACACCCTGACCAGATGGCCAGCTCCCTCGCAGTAGAGACACAGCCCCTGCTCGGTCCGCTGCTGTCTTTCGCGGGACGAGATCTTCAAACGACCGAGCTGCATGGGTTCGAGCTTTCAGCAGGTGCCTCCGCTGCGGGGAAACGCGGGTAGGTGGATGCCTCCTCCGGGTTGCAAAAAAGTCCGAGCCGCCCGAAGCTGAGCCCTGCGGTTGAGGTGAGACTCTATCTGAAGAGCCATCTGTGCGGTGTCCTTGTAAGTCCTGGGCGGCTCTTGGGCGGCAATGAGATCCTGGATGGCCTCTGCCAGGCCCTCTCGGAAATGGGAGCACAGGGCCTGGTCGTTACAGCCACAGAAGGCCGCAAGAGTCTCAATCTCCACGATATAGTCCATGACAGAGCGGCTCCCCTGTGACAACCGTGCCAGCTGGGACGCTGCCTCCTCCCCCCAGACCGACCGATCAACCTGTCATCTCCCACTCGAAGTCCGCTAGGGGTGCTCCTGTCAGCCAGACTGCCGTCCCCCACTCGCGAGCCCTCCCAGTGAGGAGAGTGAACATGTAGGCGATCCTGGTGTGGTCGTCTGGAAACATTCTTGCCTGGAGTGTGAATACCACAGAGCACTGAGACAAGAAGGCCCGGCACGAGTTCGGGTCACCATCGTAGGTGGGGGGGTTGTTGACCCGGATGCCAGTAACGAACTTGGTCGGGGAGCGAGTGGGGGAAGTGACCGGTCGGCCCACCACGGCGTCCCGCCGGACCTCCTCCACTGACAGCTGCAGGTTTGCCACTCCGGCGGCGAGCCGTTTCACCTCAGCGGTGTTAGAACCCAGTTGTGAAGCATGCTGGCCCAGCAGCACCCCCTGCTGCGCCAAATCCGCCTGGAGTGAGTCCACACTTTCTGGATCCATTGCGTTGGTCAGACTGTCCTGTCAGGGTCAGAAGAAGGACAATGAGTGTATGTTTATTGACAGTTCAGAGAATGAATGCAAAAATGACTGGAACAATCCGGGTTGGGAAGGTTAGTGCTGTGACCAGGTGCAGACAGGGAGCGGCAGTGGGCCGGTGGGAGACTGGGGCTGGAGACTGTTGTCGGTGAGTCGAACTGGATGGCCCGGTGCAGCAGACAGCAGCGCCGGATCAGGTGAACCGCCTGAGGCTGCAGATGGCTGAGAAGGCAGCGTCAGCAGGACTGGGAAACAGCCGGAGACTGTGGTCGGCGATGAGGGCTGCAGTGGTGGGTCGAGTGCGCAGAGATGAGGGTAGCAGTGGCAGATCTGATGCACAGCCGGAGCCTGCGGAGGGAGAGGAGGACAACAGAGACAGATCAGGTAAGCAGCAGGTGGGTGCAGATGGCGGCACTGATGGTGGTGCTGACGGCAGTGGCGGGACTCCGGAAGGATGACGAGGCAGAGCCGGAGAGTGGGCTAGCAATGGCCATGATGCAGAGACCAACACCCGGAGGCAGGCTGGAGAGCTGAAGAGGATGGGCAACGGCAGACTCCAGGAAGGATGACAACCACATGGAAAACCGGAGCAGGTGAGCAGGGGCACTGGGAAGACAAGACAAACAACACAACCAGACGAGCTGGATCTTGGATGTGACAAGACAACAGACACTAAACTACACGCCAGACTGAGACAAAACTGAGAACTCCCAGGATGGAAGAGACAGGATAGTTGGCGTGGCTAAACGATGACTAAGACTAACTATGAATGAGCTATGCTAAGCTAAGCTATGCTAGGTAAGACAAGACAAGGGGAATCAAAGACTAAGCTCTGATGCGGTCAAGAAACAGGTAAGGACCAAGACAGTCTGACAAAGACTGAAACACACGAGGGGAATATAAAGGGAAGAAAATGAGCGATAACAGGTAAGCGTGATGATAAATGAATAGACACAGCTGAGGAAACCACGAGAGGGAAGGGGTTGACGCGGACACCGGAGCACATGGCGAGCTGTCAAACAACTGCATGCTCCGACAGAAAACAATACAAACCCGGTCGATCAACCCGGCGTCCTGACACCCAGTATCTGTCGACGATGGAGCTCAAGGTGCCATGAACAGAACCAGGCTTTGTCCCTGTCGCGTATGCCCAACAGGTTGAGTCACAGATGACTCTCTGTAGCCACCAAGGCAGCCATAAAATGGCCTATGGAACGGGCTGTCTACATTGTGGCACAGAGGGCAAGATCTGTGGATCTACAGAACTCCTGAACCGTGTCTGGTTCTAACCCCCCACCTTGGTTCCGGTCTTTGAGCAGGTCAGCTTGGTACGCCTGCAAACCCGCCATGGTGTGCAGCAGTGCACAAGCCCGACCTGCTGCTGCATATGCCTTGCAAGTATATTGGAAGTAACCCTGCAGGGCTTGAAAGGCAAGGCAGGTTTCCTTCACGGCAATGCTGTAGTGGGAGAGAGACAGCCCGCAAATGTCGGTTCAACCCTAGGTATTCAGAAACAACAATAGGTGGGGCACAGTGGGGCGTGGCAAACAAAATGGGTGCTGAGGCTGATGCGCATCATCATCTGATGCTGCCAGCATAAGCTCACTGGTGTGTGCTCATCCGATTCGGCAGAAAGCGTGAGAGAAAGCGGGGCCCATCTCACTGCTTTTCTGCCAAAACGAGCTGCGAGCCACATGGGTGAAGCCTTCGCTCCGCCTCGGCTGAAGTTGGACCTGCAAGGTGCAGCTTGAAAAGAGACAGACGGGAAAGACAAAACAAACACATTTGATGCGTGTCACCTGCCGTATATAATGCTGATATGGTGGCATGCACTTAACACTCTTAGAAGTTAATTTTTTTTTTGCCTGGCTATTTGCAAACAAACAGGCTTTCTGAAGACAAAAAAGCTGATGATGCGCCTTTTAAAGGCTTTGTGGCATGCAATGCTACGTCACATGACCTTGAACTTGCCAATAAATAGGCTGTCACATCACGCAGGACAAGAAGAACCCAATAGCAGACAGCTTTACACAAAAAATACTATTTAACAAAAACAGAAACAAAAACCCATGTGGGGGTAAAATGGTAAAGTGTGGACTCAAAACAGGAATTCAATACACAAAGTCAAAACTTAAATAGAAATCCAGATACACAACATAAACTGGGCAAACACGGGGGAAACAAAAGAAACATTAGCGAAACTTTCCAACATCAAACAGATACGTTTCAAACATGGAACTTCAAAACATCAGAACAACGAACCGGCACAAGACAGCAAACACAAGGGCATTAAATAGGGGACAAACCAAGGAAGGAGGTAACAAGACAAAGGTGTGGGAAATCAACTGAAACAGGATAACGAGGAAACAAGGGGGGTGGGTCAAAACACACGACCAGAGAGCACATGGCAAAATGTAAACGTACAGAAGACGTTTGTGCTTCCACAAAAAACAAAGACCCAGAGCATGAGTTTAGATCCTGACTCCAGAAACAGGAACCACAAGCAGAATTGAGTCAGGAACTAAACAACATGCTCTGACACAAAACACAGGGAATGTCAGGATGCTGGCAAGACAATCTAAGAAGACTCAAAACAGGAAGCCAGGACCCTGTCATAGGCCTGATTTTACATGTGTTCAGACTCAGGCATGACTGAAGTGTGTTCCCCTTAGCGTTAAGCTGCCGCAGCGTCTAATTCCCTTAAAAGGGAACACCAATATATAAATACAATACAAAACCATGTTTTGTAGTTTTCTTAATTAAATTAATCTTTAAGTTAAGCCAAACAACTTGATCCTTCAGTTAAGTTTTTAACAAAAATAAAAAAATTTTTAAAAAGCTATTTAAACCTGTCGTTTGGAGGGAAAATGTCTTTTCAGGTTTTTGTTTTGCTTTAAAATTGCCACTAGATGACTGTTTAAAACAATAGATATCATCAGTGCTTTTTTTGTTAAAATTGCTAGGTTTTTGTGTCGGTATGTATTTTTAACATGGTCAATGCACTGTCACTTTAATTGTGCATTAGCCGTACAGAAAAAATAGACTCGCTGCCGAAACTATCGCACCAATGCTGCACCACACCTCACCTAGAATGGACTGTATGCACTGTATCCGTACATAGTGTGAAAGCTCTAATCTGTTAAAATGGGAAAAAATAGACTCGCTGCCGAAACTATCGCACCAATGCTGCACCACACCTCACCTAGAATGGACTGTATGCACTGTATCCATACATAGTGTGAAAGCTCTAATCTGTTAAAATGGGCACAGAAAAAATATTCACTGAATATGTACTGGATACGCGTGCAGTGTCAAACAGGCCAAAGACTACATTCAGACTGCAAGCCTTAATGCTCAATTCAGATCCAATTTTTGGTTTGGCTGTTCACATTATATTTTAAAATGTGACCCAAACCAGATTCCAGTATGAACACACAAGAACAATACCATAAGATGTCATACACAGCATGCTGTCTGTGCTTATATGCTTAAACAGTGCCTGTTTGCTTAAACAGCGTTTAAGCATTAGGGGCTTACATTTATAAGACAATGTGTAGTGGAAGCCAAAAAGTTCATGCGCAAACAAGGACAACAAGAATCAGGAGAAGCAAAACTTTTAACTATGACACTTTTGTGTCGCAAGTCTGCTGTTTCAGTATGGAGGGATGTGTGAATGTGGAGAAAGAGCCAGAAGTGGTGGGATTGTGACATAAATAAATTCACTGAAATACATTTCATGTGCAATTTCAAGATGTCAAGGGTTACTTTTAATTCTAAGTGCCCGTGCCTCTCCAATACACTCTCATTGCAAGACACTCATTTAAGGTTATCAATCTCCCTGGTAAAGTGCGTAGGAGTTGCGTTGTGTTGCCTCGCAACAGAGGCCAGGTACCACACATTATCTAAGTTTTGCTTTTATGGAGCTGTCACCTTAAATGGTGATTAACTCTAATACTTTACTGTCCTTCCACTGACTGATTTCACTGCTCTCCTCCATGTTGTGACAATGAAACACCAACGCAGTAGTATGTACCAGTGCAGAATTGTGACATGGGTATCTAGAATCACGTAAAAGTCGCATGAATCAAAATGCTTAAAATCAAAATCACAAAAGATCAGATTCCATGTGGTTTGTGCTGTTCATGCAAAAAAACAGATCTGGGTCACATATAAGCAAACAAAATCAGATTTTGATTGCAGTGTGAACGTAGTTTTAAAAATGGTATTTTCTTGGGCTTGAAAAACAATACCTCAAAAAACAATACCTTAATAATAAACAGAGTATTTATCAAGACTGGACATCGTTTAAGTGACTATTTGTGAGCATTAAATGCAGAAACAATCAAGAGTGAATACATATGGATGTTTATTAATCTACATTATGGGGGCAACATGTAACATCTAACTCAGAAAACATTCTCAGTTGCAAATGCTATATATGTCTGTTTGTCTTTTTTTGGTGTGACTGACATTTCTGCTGATAGGCCCCTGGCACTAATTCATATGCCCTCAACAGCAGCTGTCACTACATTATAATAGAGAGATTGATAAAATAAGAATCAACTTCTGCCTCCCTAAACAGTGGTACTAGTTTAAGGTATTTAGTCACGTCAAAGCCTATGTCAGAAAGAGTATCGCCAGAACTTTAAGGTGTAGAAGAAGCAGGTGAAGCAGTAGTTGAATTAGCAGAGGAAATTTACCAGTAAAGACAGCATGTGTGAAAGGGGCTAATGTCTATTCTAGGGCCAATTCATGTCAAGGTTTACAGTAGATGTGCAGTGTAACTATGGTCTGCAGCCAAGCTTGGTTTTAATAAAGGGTCCAATGTGCTAAAATATGGTATATTATTTTATAATAATATACCATATTGTTACGGTGGAGCGTGGAGGCTCCAGCTTCTCTTCTGCCGCGCCACCAGAGTGAGCCGTCACCGGAATACTAAGCAGAATATAAAGAACTTCATTTCCCATCATGCACTTACCTGGACTGAGCACTTCCGGATTCATCACCTGACTCACCAATTCACTTCCTATATAAACCGGACATTTTGCAACTATTCTTTGCGAAGTTTTGATTTGCCACGGCATCATTTCTGAGCATTTTCCCTGTTTATCTTGTTAGGTGTTTTTGTGTATGATTTGGATTGTTTCAGTTTTTTTCGATTGCTTGCCATCCGCCCTTGTACCTGGATTGTTATAATGCTTTTGGATTGTTTGCTGTCTGTCTTGACCCACGCCTGCCTAACGTTTACCCCTTTGCTTTGTCTCTGTTATACCTGTTTGCTGCCATTGACCTTGCCTGTTTTGTTGTGAATAAATATACTGCAGATGGATCCGACTCAGCCTGACGCTTCATTACACATATAATGTGTATGAGAATTGTGTACAAAAATAGGGTTTTACTTCATTGAATATCTATTTGAATATGTACATTTTTTATTTTTTTTTATTAAATTTTATATATCCTATTAATTTTTAGATATTACATTGTTGGCTTTTCCAACAATATTTAAACAGTTAAACAACTATAAAACACAAAGCAATTCATAAAACAGCAAAAATGGAAAGGGTAATATACTAAAATCAATCCATTGTTTAAGACAACAGATTTTTAAAAATTTAAACAAGTTTATTAAACAACAACTTTTTCCAATAGAATTTGACAATATGCCTCAACATTAAGATAAAGACCTCTTTGAAATACATATTACTGTACAACTATTTCTGTTCAAATCTACCATCATAATATACTTAACACCCATTTCTAATGTAACCCAATGTCTTTTATCTCTCTAGGGTTTTGTTGTCGTCTTTTATTTTGATGTGTTTTGTAGTACATGTCCATGGTCCTTGTATTTCCCTCATGTCATGTTTTCATTGGTTCCCTTGTCTTTTGTGTAACATTGAACAATATATATCTATATTGAACAATATAGACCTCATTGAGTCAAGCGTTAGTTGATTTTTTTTGTCTTGTTTCCATGCCACGTCATGCCATGCCTGTCTCTCCATTTCATGTTCTTGTACGCCAATAGTATATCCAGTTTTATTGTATTTATGTAAATGGTAGAATATAATGATATTGAAATTTAAGCTTGGAAGATATGGTTTGCAAACATTGATTTAAGACTTTTATTAAGTTTCAGCACTCAAAACCACTGCATGTGAAAACAAGCATTTGTGTAATAGAAATTTGACTGAAAATCGTAGTTATATAGCCCTAATGACAACAGACCGGCCTCCCCTAGGCTTGTCGCAACCAACTTTTTGTCCAAAAAATCCTTAAATGTGTGCTGTGATTACAATTATCTTACTGCTCCCTGCTGATGGGATACCCCCAATAGCCAGATCAACTTATACCATGGCAACACGGTACTAGTGCCTTTATAATGTGCTTTCTGTTTTTCTTCAAAAGTCACATTTGATCATGTAAGTTTCTGTGAGATATCGTGCCACTGTTCTAGTGTGTGTTTGGAGGATTATAATGTTACAAATTAGTTGAAACTGACGTTATGTCTGTGGTCTCCCATGGTTGTAAAGATCTGAAAAAAAATGTAATCTGAAATGACATGTTTTGTCTATGTAATTAAGAAACATGCATAGACCATTAAATTAAATGAAATACCTTTCTTTGACTGAAAATTTAAATAACATGTTTGAACCCTTATTTAATGAAACATGTTTTACTGTAGATGTATAAAACATGGTTAAATATTAACTTAACCAATTTGGACTATAGATATACATAACATGTAAACCCATTACTTAAGAAAGCATGTTTTGCCTGTAAACTGAAATAAAGGTTAAATCATGGTTTAACAGATTTCGACTGTAAATTGAAATAACTTGTGTCCACTAATATTAGGAATATCAGTTAATTAGGAAATTCCAAAAAATTCCACCCTAAGTTTAAATGTTTCACATTTGTAAAAATGAGTCGCAATGATTTGAAATATTCTTATTGTTACGGAGGAGGCTCCCGCTCCGCCTCCTCCGTGCCACCAGACGGAGCCATCTCCTGAATATTAGTTTTGATTCGGACTACATTTCCCATGGGTCTAGTGTCTGGGGCTGACTACTTCCTGTTTAGTGCACCTGCTCGTAATCAGCGGCCTATTTAAACCCTGAACTTTCATTACTCAGTGCGATGTCTTATTTTGCCCCGGCTAACATTACAGAGCTGCCTGCCCTTGTACTCTGATTTGGATTACTGTTTTGATTGTTTGCTGCCTGCTTCAACCATTGCGTGTTTACACATTTACGATTTTGCCTTATCTCCATTGCTCTGTTTGCCAGTATTATACTATTGCCTGTTTGACCATTCTCTAATAAAACACAGTGCAGACAGATCCACACGACTCTGTGCTTCCGTTACACATATGGTATCATGATTATGGCTTACAGGTGTAATTTTACAGCTGCAATTTTTTAACAGACGAGGTCAGACAGGAATCTCCTTGGACAATGACGTTTGCAGATGACATTGTGATATGTAGTGAGAGCAGGGAGCAGGTGGAGGAAAACCTGGAGAGGTGGATGTTTGCACTTGAGACAAGAGGAATGAAAGTCAGTCGTGGCAAGACCAAGTACATGTGTTTGAATGAAAGAGAGGGAAGTGGAACAGTGAGATTACAGGGTGAAAAGGTAAAGAAGGTACAGGAGTTTAAGTACTTGGCGTCGACAGTCCAGAGCAATTGAGAGTGTAAAAGAGGTAAAGAAGCGAGTGCAGGCAGGTTGGAATGGGTGGGGAAATGTGTCAGGAGTGATGTATGACAGGAGAATATCAGCTAGAATTAAGGGAAAGGTGTACAAGACAGTGGTGCTGAGGAAGAGACAGGTGGCAGAGCTGGAAGGAGCAGAACTGAAGATGTTGAGGTTTTCTTTTGGGAGTTCATCAGGGGGACGGCTCATGTTAGATGTTTTGGGGAAAAAGTCAGGGAAGCCAGATTAGGGTGGTTTGGACATGTACAGAGAAGGGATAGTGAATATATTGGTAGGAGGATGTTAGAAATGAAGCTACCAGGCAGAAGGCAAAGAGGAAGACCAAAGAGGAGGTATATGGATGTGATAAACGAGGACATGAAGTTGGTGGGTGTGAGTGAAGAGGATGTAGATAAATAGGGTTAGGTGGAGACAGATAATTCGCTGTGGTGACCCCTAAAAGGGAACAGTTGAAAGAAGAAGAATTTTTTTCTGTTATGTTTTAAGGTTGTTAGTTATAGTGTATCATATAAATGTCACACTCACAAAAATGAATTACAAACAATCAATATAATTTATCCCCCTCTATTTTCATGTAATGCAATAAAGTTTCTGCTGTAAATAACACCTTAAAACTAAAACAATACCAGCATTGCTTAAAAGTATAAATAGGTTCTAACACGTAGTAAAATATGAAATAATTACAACATTTAAACGTATTACATTTAAAAATAAAAAGGTTAATTAGTAAATAAAAAAAATTAGCCCATAATACCCTGCTACAACTTGAAATATTAAGAACATAAAACTCTTCTCACAATGCTTGTATAATCCATATTATACACTATCATTATCCTATAAATCTTTGTATAAAATACAATATCAGCAAATCCAATTAACATCATCATTGCATTGCAAGTCTTCCACACACAAGGGTTTGGACGGACCAATGGTACAACTTATTCTGCATCTTGGTCCCTTAAAAAAAAGAGATATTATTAATATTTTTAAAGGTCAATTCTCTATTGCAGGAATAGCTAGATAAGATGGAGGAAAGACGAACGCGGAGGAAGATGGTGGGGGTTTTGCCAGCTGGTACGAGGCGTTCCAGGAGTAGAGCGGGTGGGCCGGCGCCCCGCAATGAGGACAGAGGCTTGACAGAGATGTCCAGTGCAGAAGGATCGCTCATTGTACTAGCATTTGAGGCGGATGAGCTTCGGCAGAGAGGAAAGACTCCTCATCTGACGATCTGACAAGCAGGCGGTAAGAGCTTGATTTCCGACATGGCGAGAAATGGGCGAGGCCGAGCACTGCAAGACTGTCATGTGACGGAGGTAAGGGACGGCTATATATATGTATATATATGCACCCTTGCACGATGATTGGTTGGATTACAATACTGTGCTCCTCCTGAACTTTGCTAATAAAATACAAAATATTTCCCGGTAACTGCATACCTCTACGTGTTGTAGATTGTTGTTGTCCTTTCTTTTGCTGTGAATAAAGGCTGCCGCCATCTTTGATTGAACGATTTATAAACGCTACATGAATCAAGGCCAAGTTCATCATTATTAAGTTAATCAAGATATTACCTGGCAGTGGATATGAAAACACAGGATGTAAACAGAGTTTTGGCGCCACACATGATTTGCTCACGTCACAATAAGATTAGGAGTGAGGTTAGGCTGTCGCATGATTTAAAAACACCCCACTATGGAGCCTGGGACGATACCTGTATGCAATCTGTCCCCATGGGTTTGTAAACTGTCCTTGTATATGTTTTTAACTGACTTTATTAGGTCACACCATCTACTGCCATCTACTGCCATCAAACCGCCAGAGTTAGATGCATGTAACAGGCTTCTCTGGTTAATGTAATTATTAAATATAGGTCTATTATAACATTGCATTCAGCCAGAGAGCAAAGAAATGACAGCATAACCTGTACATTATTTGTTTTGTATTGCTTTTTTATCTTCTCCTCTCGAAATGCTGACAGTTGCGTCATTCAACTCTTTTTTTTCAGTTTTTCATAAAATTCAGGAAATGTGATGATTTAACAGGCACATTTGTGAGAAAAGTTCTTTCTCATCTCACGTCACATTTTGCAAAGGGAGGTGGTATGCTGTCCTTTTGAACGATGTGACAAAATATTCAGTTTGAGATCAAGCTTTACTGCCCATGTTTCACGAAAGCACAGGACTTTAACATTTGCAAAATTAAAAATAACTATCTGAACTAGTATGATGTTGGACACAGTAATATTCTCTGGCCCCCTTCCTGCTTATCGTGGTGACGAAATGCATAGCAGACTGTCATCACTGGCTGGATGTCTAAGTGGTGTCCACAGAACAATATAGGTTACATAGATAATTGGAAACGTTTTTGGGGTAGACCTGACCTGTTGAAAAGAGATGGCCTCCATCACTCTTGGCCTGGTGCTGCTCATTTATCTAGAAAGATAAAACAATTAATAAAGCTTGGTTTGCTGAATATTAGAGCTCTGTCTACAAAAGCACTTTTTGTTAATGATATAATCACAGATCATAACCTAGATGTGCTCTACTTGACAGAAACATGGCTAAAATGGGACGATTACTTTACATTATGTGAATCATTCCCCAAAATTACTGCTATAAGCATGAGTCTCGTCCAGAAGGCAAAGAGGGAGGTTTTGCTGCACTTTATAGGAATACATTTACAAATACATTTGGCTACTGTCTACAGGCCACCAGGGTACCACACAGACTTTATCAAGGAATTTGCTGACTTTTAACAGAAATAGTACTAGCCACCGATCAAGTCTTAATCGTTGGTGATTATAACATCCATGTGGATAATGAAAAGGATGCATTGGGTTTCTTTAATCAAAAATCTACCTGTGATGTCTTCATTTCTTAACGTAAAGGATAACTTGTAAAATCTTGACAGCACAACAGAAAATGTTAACTCCCTATTTTCTAACACCTTAGACATAGTTGCTCCTCTGCGGTTAAAAAAGATAAGGGCAGCAGTCCAACGCCATGGTATAATGAGCATACCCGCATGGTATAATGAGCAGCCCGGAACACAACTGGAAGCAAACAAAACTGGAGGTATTTCGGATAACATGGAAGGAGAATGTTTCACATTATAGAAAGGCCTTAAAAAGCTCCAGATCTTCAAATCTTTTAGAAGAAAATAAACACAACCCTAGATATCTATTTGACACAGTTGCTAAATTAACCAAAGATAAAGCGTCATCTGCTTCTGACAGTTGCCAATATCATGATAGCGATGATTTTATGAATTTCTTTAATAACAAAATAGATACTGCCAGAGAAAAAAACATAAACATGCAACTGCCATCAACACAAACAAATCAGATGGTGCATCATAACTTGCCCAAGGAGCAACTCCAGTCATTCTCTGCTGTAGATAGGGATTAACTGTTAAAATACCATATCATAGTACAGAGACTGCTCTCATTAGAGTGACAAATGATCTGCTTTTTTCAGCCAATCCGTGGCTGCATCTCTCTTCTAGTATTACTTGACCTTAGCGCAGCCTTGAACGCTATTGACCACAGCATTCTACTAAATAGGTTTAAAAATTATGTTGACATAAATGGAACTGCATTGGCATGGTTTAAATCACATTTATCTGACTGATTTCAGTTTGTTGCTGTAAGTGAAAAGGTGTCATACCAATCACAAGTCCAATATTCCAAGTCCACAAAAAGTCCAGTGCTTGGGCCCCTACTTTTCACAAGTTACATGCTACCTCTGGGAGCAATTATTAGGAGACATGGAGTTAATTTGAATCTGAATTGTTTAGCTTCTCAATACCTAAGCGAGCTCCTCTCCTATTACAGTCCTTCGTGTTCACTGTGATCTGAAAATTGTGGCCAATTGTTAGTACCCAGAATTTCAAAAACAAATCCTACTCATATTTGGCATCCAAACTTTGGAATAGTCTTTCCAGTGTTGTCCGGAAGGCAGATACATTATGTCAGTTTCAATCTAGATTAAAGACCCACCTCTTTAATCTAGCCTACACATGGATTTATTACTCAAATCCCTTAAGGGATTATTTGGATGCATTAATTAGGTAATCCGGAATTGGGGACATTTCCCACAAGAACAGATGTACTGGCTCCACAGATGTAAATCTGTCTGTCTTTCATTCCCCAGTCAGCTGGATCCAAACTCTGAGACCATATGGTGGGGGACTGGATGGAACGACCCCTGAGACAGATCATTAGGATTTGATAGACTTCCTTCCATACATGCCTGTTATATAAATGCCTACTTTTAGCTTAGTTAGTTTCTATATTTTGTTCCCTGCTTAGTCACAGCAGTGTAATGTTATGGCTGCAATTAGTAACATTATGCCTCGCCATTTCTGTTGGCACGATTTCTCAGTGCCCAACAAATGTTCATCAATAATAACTATAAATCATAATAATCAACTCTGTTCATATCCAAGACAGTTACAAATTGCAGTTTTAATGTGCCACAGGAAAACTGGCCCTCCCGGTTGAGCCTGGCTTCTTCCAAGATTTTTCTCTCCATCTATACATCATTGGAGTTTTGGTTCCTGGCCACTGTCGCCCTGTTGGCTTGCTTGTTGGGAGACTGTTGACGTCTAACTTAGCCTAGGGTTTTGTAAATTGTAAACTTCTAATTTTTTATTGTATATATTTTATGTATGTATGTATTCTACTTTTGCATGTGTATTTCATAGTACTATTGCAAATCCCTTATACCCCTGTTCCATAAGATGTTTATATGCCATCTCTATGTAAGCTAGAACGCATATCTTGCTTAATGATTTTGTGGTTTTATCAGTTCAGTCAACCCTTTATTCATAAACATTCTATAAACCTAGTATACATAATTAGTCTTATACATCTCACACATATTATTTGCAATAATACCACTAACATGTCTGACATTTGTTCAGTGTTTTATTACTTTTTTTATATGTAAAGCTACTTTGAAGCAATGTAACATTGTAAAAAGCGCTATATGAATAAAATTGAAATGAATTGAACAACCCGCATGTTTTGATGTAACTGAGGATGGAGGTGATGAAAATGAATTCCCAAATTCGCTGACTAAAGTTAACACAGTCATTGTACATTAAATATTTTTGCCAGTTTTATATGCTGCAAGACAACTACCTGGTGCCATTGTCAACCATTCAAATGACTGTAGAGGAATTCAGTAGTTTAAATGATATCTGTCATCAGTACACAAACGTTCACTGACATACTTTGGTCAAAAACAACCCTTTCACAGTGTGATATTGATTCTGTTGTGCAGGCTTTGCAGGGCCATGATTTGCATTCAGCTTGTAATGTGTCCACACAATACCAAAGAAGGCAGTATTAGCAAAAAAACGTTCCATACGTGCATACACAGAGTATTTATCTTGGTCATGATGAGAGCAGAAAACTATGTTATGCACGATATATTCCACTGAAGAACACATATAAACCTTTTTATAAACCTTTATACACTTTATAAACCATTTTAAAAGACCAAGTGGTTTGGAAGCAGTGTGCCAAGGCTCAGCATGTACACTCTTTTGATTTGTTCTGTGACATCTGTGATAGGTCTGTGTTTAAGTCCAATGACTTGTTTAGGGAGCCTGAGTTGAGGATCCAACTTATCTTGTACCAGGATGCCTTTGAGATTGTTAACCCCCTTGGGTCAGCTAAAAAGACCCACAAAATGGTTGGAGTGTGTTTTACACCCGGCAACTTTGAGCCATTTCACAGGTCATGCATTGACAACGTTCAATTATTACTTTTGTGTTATGAGAGAGATTTTAATATTTTTTATTGTTGGCAGATGTCAAAGAAGTTGTTGGCAGATGTCAAAGAACTTGAAGAGCATAGAATTGTGACATCTTCAAGTGACATAGTACGTGCAACAATTGTGGCCATTATCTGTGATAAGTTGGGCTCTCACTGCATCGGTAGTTACTCACAGAATTCAGCACTGCCGAGTATTGCTGTATTTTTCAGTGCCCGACATATCAAATATAGTTGGAACCATCAGTTTTACATCTATAATTAACTATAAATCATCACAATAAACTCTGTTCATATCTAAAACAGTTACAAATTGCAGCTTTAACGGTCCAGATGAGATCTGGCCCTCCTGATCAAGCCTAGCTTCTCCCAAGGTTTTTTTCATTATCATTGGTTTTGGTTCCTTGCCACTGTCGCCCTGTTGGCTTGCTTGCTGGGAGACTGCTGACGTCTAACTTAGACTAGGGTTTTGTAAATTATAAACGTCC
>JAZGTI010007914.1:0-20923 GCA_036877585.1 Botia kubotai
CCACCCGCCCACATCTCCTTGTTCCCGTAGAGTGTGTGGGTTTGACAGGCAGGTCTGTTCTCAACACGGCTCTGATACTGTGTGCTGGACTCACAGCAACAGGCAAAACACAAGAGCTTCTGAAGTCCATGTCTTACAAATATGGGTTTTGTGATGTCAGCACATCTCAACGTTTAACACTTACATGTGTTTTTGGCACTTTTCCCCCAAACCGATGTACAGGAAAGCAAATTTCAATTTTCAACTAAATTTCTGCACTTTCTAAAGAAAATGCCAGGAGTGCCATTACGCTGTTACGCTAAAATGTTTTTGCGCAGTTACCATGGTTTTATGTGGCTGCTGAGGTGTATGTAGACAATTATAAGAGGGATATACAGTTAGGATATACAGTTAGATCTCAATTTTTCCAACAAGTTTTAAATACAATACTAACAAGCACATGCAATAATCTAGAGGTAACACAAGTTAAATACTAAGACTAAACCCTAAATGCCAAAAGGACTGCACTGTTCATTTTTGTGCTATATAAAAGAATAGAAAACATATAATAAATATGTTAATAAACCCTGATAATAAACCCTGATTTAAGTCATTTATATGCTTAAGATATGTGTATAAAGGTAAAGACAATTATTTATTTTATTACTTATTTATTTTATTTATTATTTAGAAAATGACTTGCAACTTTAGCAAAACGTTGTTTTGTTTACTTATCGTTTTGTTTATTTATCCATTTATCTAAAACATACATTCGCTTTGACATCTTGAACAGCTGTTTTCTGGTTATCATAGGTCAGCCATGTCCCAGTGGATATAAAAACTGAGTGTGTGTGTGTGGAAGGGGGGCTGTTTAATACACCATGTGTACTGCAGGGACCCAGCTGTTGCTGTACTTTTTCATTTCACATGTGAATTGGAAATGAATTAGCTTTCACAGATACAGACGTGCATCATATATTTGTTTTGTATGCTGTATTATGGCAGGCAGGTGGAATCTGCAGATTTAGTGGTGAGAAGATCATAAGAAACTTTTAAATAGAAGCAACTTCCCCCAATGCAACAGCCTGTCACTCCAAAACCACTTCAGAGAAGATTAGAAACAGTGACCAGATATGTTCTTTTGCCGAACAAGAGAGAGAGAGAGAGAGAGGTGGGGATGACAGTGCCAGAAAGAATAGAGAGATGGAGGACGTAGACCTGTCACTTCACAGTTTCACTGTCTGTGTGCATGAGATGCTGAACACTGGTAGGGGAAATGAACAAGCACAATGAATTTAAATGACATTTGGCAGCCACACACACACACATGCACAAGTTTGTTTCACTTTAATTATAAGGATGTTTTGAGGATTACTGATGAGAATGAGGTTCTAATTAACTTCTGTCTGTTGTTGTTTATATTATTATTATTATGTAATTGTTTTATATATCTATATATACAGTATATTGTGTATATATACATGAACTTATAAACAATTACATCTATATATACAATCTATATATTATACAATTAGTTAAAAATATTTGAAGATATGATACACACCACTTTGTTGCCACACACCTTTCGTTTACACACGTGCAAACACAGTCACACAGCCTTTGTCGCAACCTCAATAATTTGTTAGTAAGCCGACACTGTCGTTTTCGCAACAAAAGGGCTGAAACAAACGCCTTAACTGCTTTCTGTTGTGTGATCATCTGAAAGAATGCTTTCATTTCCTTCTGTTTCTCCCTGCTGTTGAGAAGGAAGCTGCTGCTCATTGATTAGTAAGCACACACTAAATGCAGAAAATGTCACACACATAATTGCATTGTAAATATAACCAGTAATAGCTGTAAAGGAATCAGCCAATACAATATAATGTATAGCAATTAATCAACATTCTGTGAGCAGTCACACAACTGCGTGTGGATTAAAATATTTGCTATCACAGGAACTGCTGCTTGTCTGACAGTGTAAAAGGTTTGGCTGATGAGAGGTCTGGGTAATTGGTCACATCCTGAAGTGGATGTGATTCAGAGAATGTGTGTGTGTGTGTGTGTGTGTGTGTGTGCCTGATTGAAAGACAGTCATAAGGAAAACCTGACTATTTAAAATGGACAGACAATTCCTAGAATAACATAGATATTTCTAAGAACGTCTGCTGCATTTTTCCAAAGCTTTACATTAAACACTTTGCACAACAACAAAACAATGTAACAATAGAGTAATAGCCTACAACAAAAGAATCATATCCAAGTGAACTGAAAAATGTATAATTCATGCCAGATCTAGAGCAAGCATTGTAATAAGCAGACAGCTTTACATTTCCTAGAAAATGATTTAATATGCCACATGCGTCACTGACAGCGTACAGCCACAGTGCGAGAGAAAGCGAGACTTCTTATGCGAGAGAGGAAGAGAAAGTGCGTTCACACATAAACTGTGTATGTGTGTGTTGAGAGCGTGTTTCTGGTGCCATCATTCGCGAAGACGAGAGTGAGTACAATGAATCATAATAGTGATGAAGACGAGATTAATCCTTAATACCACAGATTCATTACATCACCGGGAAGCCACACCCCCGGCGAACTCCCATTGGTGCAGAAAATGTCGCTGAGTCACTTTGTCCTGAACAGATGTGACACAGGTTTTACAGTGTACTATAAAGTGAATTGCGTGTTCACACTGAACGTGTAAATGAGGCTTGACAAAACAGAATCACATAGAATCAAAATTTATTAGATGTTTATTATACAGCTATGCGTATTTTGGAATAATGAGATTTTACTGCGCGTGGAGCGTCCCAGCGCGGCGCGATAGAAAGAAAAAACGCGATTTCTTGCGCCTTGTGTAAAATAATCCGATTGTTTTTCTCACTTATCCCTTTATGATGCTACGCGACATATCACACCGCTACTATTAAAAGCAGCAAAGTTGTCTACATCGCATGTGCGTATTGTAAACGTTAAGAGAGCAATCAAGTTTTGTTGTGTCAGGAGGAAAAAGATTAAGACCGTTCATTTCAACGGTAGAATTTTAAATAGAAATGTCTGTGGCTTTTGGCCCAAACCTGATATTGCAAACAGATTGCAAACATGAAAAACAAAAGCGTAACCTCAGAGATACATAAACCCATAAATCAGAATAATACCAGCAACAAAACAACAGGCATTTCGTGCGACGCATGTCAAAGAAGGAAAATATAACAAAAGACTGATAAAGAAAGATGAGTTCAGTGAGTTTCATTCAGCCGGTGAGAAAAAAAGAGACGCTGAGCTCTCCTGCAATCCTGTCACCCATACAGAATACAGATAGCCTGCGTATTGTGTAGAGTGAAAAAATAGAAACGTGCACGGAGGGCCAGAGGACAGTGAGAAAATCAGTGACATGAACAAAACGGTAGCCAAGGCAACTGTATTTCTCTCTCTTTGAGGCTGTATATTGCATGTATGTATATTTATTTCTACGCATCTGTCTTCGACTCTCTCTGGATGTAAAGTACACATTGCCTGTATAGTTTTCCTACAGGGTGCATGTTATGAAAGTAGGCAGTAATTACTATGTTAGCATGTGAATGTCTACCGATGTGAGGTGACCTGGTACATCAAATGGATAGACTGAACATATGTGACAATTGAAGACATGCTTATGGTCGAGGTTATACGTTTTAGGTCCGTTTGTGAAATAAAAGGTTCTACTTGTGAAAGCCAGATTTTATCCTGTCCACAATGCAGACTAAATATTACTCATATTAAACATTAATAATTAATATATTTGATGTTTTATGTATTAATGACCTTATTGCTGTGCTTGGATTTGTCAGAGTTACAGAAAATGATGTTGTTCTTTACTTCTTCATTTTTTGGGTTAAAGTGAAGGATTTTGTCAGACGGCATATTTAAAAATATTAGAAAATTATGCCAGAATATATTTCTCAAGGATGAGAAATCACTTAAACAACGCACAGTTACCAGCCAATGATTTCAAATGGCAATATGAACTGGAAAATTTGCCCTGTAGTTCTAGGCTTATATATCAGTTTGTATTATATATATATATAGTCATATAATAAAATACTTACCAAATCACTTTTTTTATGTCTCCACCTAACTAATGTTACATTGCCTCAGGGAAACAGTAACAAAAAGAGAAAGCCCATTTTAAAATGTTTCCTTGATTAACAATTGAATCTAATTAAATCAAATCAAATAATTGAATTAAAACAGACCACCTTAGGGGCAACATAACTGTCAATACACACAATTTAAATATACATGCATACAAATTTGGGAACAGCTTGTGGCTGATAATGATAAGCTTAAAAAATACGACCTTCTTTAGATGAAAAGACCTGCCACTGCTTCTGTGTTAGCTAATGATGATGTATGGTTCACAGTAAGTGTCCTCTGCTTTCCATAGCTCATTTATTTAGACATTATTCAAATTGTGTGGATCGATATTTCCTTCGTAAAACTTGGGTTCTGCAAACCTAGAAAAAAACAATCCCTCCTAGTCATTGGACACGTTATTTAGAAACTAATGAATAGGTTTTATGATCTTTGAATTGCGTTCTACTTTAACTGTTTGCTAACGTCACTCTGATATACGCCTATACTGCTCTTAGCACATAAACATCTATAGGACACGTCCAAATGCTTATGTAGCATACTAGCATGTGAACAGCGTCATCTAGTGGTGAAAAGTGATTCCGCGGGCCTGTTCGCAATTCTTTTATAACGAATCAGTTTTACGTATTCTTTGGTAGTAATTTATTTATTATGTATATTTTAGTGTTTGGGTTATTTAACCAAAATGTGTCCCATATACAAATAAAAATACATTTAATTTCATTGAGGTTTTATTCTCCAGATTGTTCGGGATTTGAATCACCCTGACCGCAACTAACAGCTGAACAATTTAATCAACAATATGAAGATGGTATGAAGGAAAACAAGCATAAAATTGATAAACCTGCCAATAATCATTATTTATGTACAAAATATACAGTGAATTGTATATACACATGTACACACAAACACACAAATGTACAGCCCTGTGAATTGACATGCTTCTTAGAAGCAGTGAAATGAACTAATGTCCTAGACATCATAGTGAGACGTAGCAACATATAATAATATTAATAACAGTAATAATTATGCATTAAGCAGCATATTTGCAACAAACATTGCAACTGTCTATATTATTTACAATTTAACTCGATTTTAAAGTCTTTTTTGCATTGAGCACAATACAGGTGCATTTATCATGATAATACATTATTGCCAACCTGGTACAGTGAAATATAATGACGATAAACAGAACATTTCTTAAAACGAAACCCGTAAACAATGTGGGCTAACCAGGAGTATTATTGTCAGTACATACTTCACATCAGTACATTAAAAGAAATCACTGTAATTTTAGCTTCATTCACATGACTCAAGATAAGACACTTAAATACAGAGTTTAAATAAATGTTTAAAGAGAATAGAGAAGCACGTACCTAAATTTAGTCAAAAGGATGTCATGAGGATGTTGTGGTTGTGCTCAGTCAGTAACACTTAACCCGGACCTGCTGTGTTTTGATTAGCATGAGGTGGGCTTCTGTGTGTGACTAGCTTTACTCTGGTTAAAGCTGTCTGCTGCAGTTAGCCAGACAAACAAAAGTCTGGACAACAGGATGTAGTGTTACGACACAGGCATGGCTTCATGGCTACGGTAAAGGCCCTCTGTCACTTTCTCAGTCCATCTTTTTCTTCTCGTCAAACTCCCCAAACATAACAAACGCCAACATTTAAATGCCCTATGAGCATCTAAAACTAATCTTTATGTACTGAACCATAAATATGGCGGTTTGTTGTCGTTTAGGGGGTAAACACATTAAAACTTTCACTTTCTTCCTCTTTCTGGAATCTCTCTTTTCTTTGTTATTTCTGGTGGTCCAGTTCATATTCTGTAAGCCTTGATGTTGTACAACATCTCAGTTCTTCCATGTCTTCCTCCACACTGCTCCTCTCAGATTTTGGTCTCTGGGCCCTCGGGATCCACAGTCTGAAAGGAGTTGCGGATGTGGGCGGCCTCGGTAGCACAGAGATGGCCGAAGGCTTTGTTGTACCACTCTGGAGACTTGCCTCTGATACACAGCAAATACACTTAACAGTTAAACAGCATTCAGTAAATCCCGTGTGTAATTTTTAAGGTTTAAGACTATAAACAAGACTGTTTAAGCAAGTTTTACATACTAAATTTAGTATAGTACAATGCTTTGCAGGTTTGGAATCATTTAATAGCAGAGGAAATTTCTAATAAATCTAATAAAAAATGAATAATTCTGTTCATAGTTAACATAAAAAAATGTAACGACAATTCCAAACATGCCGGTTCTATTAAATAGATAGTTCACCGGAAATAAAAGAAATTTACTTGTGCTTATGTCAATAAAACACTATATGATAGTGTTATATATTTTTTTTGCATGCAATTAGAACGGTAGTTTGTTTTGTTTGTTTTTGTTTTGGAGCTTTAATTTATGGCCAGGAAAGACAGTGATAATACAGTGATATCAAACACATACAATTAAATACAACATTTTTTTTGGTGAACCGTCCCTTTAAGAGTCCTTTTCTGTGTACCTACTTGAGATCAACTCTGCATATGTGTGTGAGTCTGGACTTTCCAGAGCCACACGGTTCCAGCAGATACTGTGACTCCAGAACCACCCCTCTCACTCCACCCAGCTGTGGGCTGTCCTCATGCTCGATCGATACTGACACCAGCACACACACACCTTTCGGCAAATCTGTCCTCCACGTTCTAAACAAGATCAAGAATGACCCAAATAAAATCACAGCTAAATCTAAACCAGGACGAAAACAAGGACAGACAGCTAATGGGTCACAGAAGGAATTGCTCTGCCAAACGCAAAGTTGATTAATTTTTAAATAACGTATGATTCAACTTAGTGCTGTCAACCAATCAGATTGCTGGTTGCTCCACACAGCTTATGTCAAAAAAGTAATTATGTGTTCAGCTGTCTTGCAATGATTTTCTAGGCATGACTTGGGTGGCCCAATTTGCTTTGCTCAAAGCATTTAGCTCGAATTAACACAGACGTGTGCTTAGAACAATGGGCAAGTCTGAACTTTTCAGTAATATTCCAAGAATGCCCGGCTGTTCAGTGCGTGTATGCAAGACCTTCCCATGACATCAGTGTTCAGAGAACAACCACCACCAAATGACGCACAGAAGCTTTCACTAGAGAAGCTCAAATGAAACACATGCTGTCATCAACACAGCTGTGTGGTGTGTGTAATCTGGTAATCTGTTCAGTACATTCAGATATTTGCTAATGGCATTAAACATGTCCAGGACACACATTAAACAGTGAACTATAAACACCAAGTGAGCACACAGAATCAAAAATAACACATTATATTATATTATACGCACATTATACTAAAGCTCACTACAACCACACTTCTTAGTGGCCTTAAAAACATGACATTTGTTAAACCAACTGTTTATATATTTTACTAGAAACTAAGTAACTAAGAGACCCTACAAAATGTGATGGAAATTTTGCATGATAACGTTTTCTGCACACATAAATACGCAACCTGTATGCATTTATGAATGAATGACACCCAGTGTTTGCTCAAGAACCTCACCTAAGCACCACAAAATCTCTGCTGGGGTGAGGGGCCATGCTGTTGAGCACGTACTGATACACCTCAGTCTGTTTGTCCAGAGTTTCCAGAACCTTCCACTGCAGCAGGTTACTGTCCCACAGGTGGCGCTCTCGCAGAATGCGGTTCAGCACCACAGATGGAGGAGCCTCCACCTCTACAGATACACGCCAGCGCCTCAGTGGTGTCCCGTCTCCTACCTGTTGGGTACAACATTCTTTAATGAAATCACATGAAATGTTTGACTTTATCCTTAGCCACAAATATGACAGAAAAGGTCTATAAACAAATAAAAGTAGGAAAAAAGCTAATATTGCAAAAAAAAAAGAAATATTATTAAAATATAATTTTAAAAAGGTGTTCTATAAACGTGTAATATTAGGACTTACGCTATGATAAATCAAATCATAATAATTGATAATTATTTTTGTGTCATGTTTAGAATTTGTACTCTTACCTTTTTGAATGAGAGCTCGGTGTTGTCAATGTTTGGTCTGGTCACCCAGCCCTTGTTCTTATCCCTGGTCTCTTTAAGCAGGTTCTGTATCAGACTCTCCAGGTAAGTGTGATAGGAGCTCTCCTCCTCTTCTTCCTCATCTTGTCTTGGTTGCTGTTTACAGAGCTCGTCTAAAGAGGGCGCTAGCAGCTCAGCTTCCATGTATGAGTTCCTGGACTGAGAAACCATCTCCTGCGGGATCTACAGGAACAACAGGAAATAATCAAACCTTTAGAGAAGTCTACTGTTGTCTCTGTCTTTAGCTGTATTTGATCACATGACACCACAAATGTTGATCCATTTTTTGTCTTTATACAATCTTAAATACACAACTGCAAGATGTGAAGGAAAACACAAAAAGGTGTGTTCTGTGTAAATGACAGGACGTGCGCCTCCTCGTACCTCAAACAGGTGGTTGCATTCAGCAATCATGTGGGAAAGCCCCTGAGTAGCTGCAAGGTTTTCATTCAGGTCCTTTTGGTCAGGCTGCCCTGTGGCGTACTTCTTCTGAATGGACCTGAATGTGATAAACAGCCACAAAGACACTGAATGACATCAAATGACGGTACGTTAAGGTTATGCGTCCTATGTGATTACACAGTTTTGTAAATTAACTATGGACATATATAAACAAACCTAATTGAACGTCCGATCAGACCAGTTAAACATTTCCCACGATACATACTTGACCAATGAAAATACACACTTTGTACATTTACACAAGGGCGCGCGTCTCTGACACCCTGACCCCTCCCCCAGTCTGGGTAGAGTCTGAGGTAAAACGACCTCCACACCTCCTCCTGTGTCTGGACCCTAGGGCAGTGTGTCTGCTCTGTGTTGAGTTAATGTTCCCTAATGAACACAATGATGGGGGAGTTGTTTGTACGTGAAGTTAATAAAACATTTCACGCCTCCTCACAGCACCTCAGGGCCCTTGAGGCCTAATGACAAAGCAGACGTGTTTCTATAGCTCCTGTACACCCACATACCTCATCAAAACACACACGATGAAAATACATACTGTATACACACACACCCAAGAGACTGATAACCCTGGTGAAAAGACTTATTTAATCCATGATGGTACATGCTGGTTAGTTGAGTTGGGTGATAGTAAAGCTGGTGGGCCATCATACATTTATCTAGATGTTTTTTATCCAAAGTATCAAACAACATTCACACTGCATCTCCGTTACCTTGGTGACAAGTTATCATTCTTCATGATGTTGAGGTGGAAGAGAGAAGGAGCAAGACACACTGCCAGGTTCATAGGGGTCATCTGGTTCTCCTCAACAGAGGAAGTGACATCCCTCAGGAAGCACAGCAGGGTCTGCAGGACCTCACGGCTTTCATCAGCCATCAGCATGACAGCAGCCTGGACTGCCTGCAAGCGCTGCTCTTTAGGAACATCTGGATGGACAGAGAGTAGTATGGAGTATGCAAAGGGTTCCATCATAGTATAATTGTAACTGTGCTCATGGAATCAAACAGTAAATACATCTTACATTGGTATATGTGAAGAAAGGTCTCTCCCATCTTGCTGGTGAGGAGAGGTTCAGGCAAGTCTCTGAAGAACTGTTTGACCATGTCAGCCACGTCATACGCACACTGGTCCTCGTAGCTCACATTTTCTGGAGAGCTTTCACACATTTGCCGCAGAGCCTGAATCCGAGATTTCACGCCTGATTTACGGAAAAGCCCGACCTGAAACAAAACAAAATGAAAAAATTAATCTTTACATTGAATGTACCTGTGCAATGGACAAAACTACAAAGCTAGCTTGTTCGGAGTGGTTACGAGAGCTTTACTATGGGGTTTCTAAGGTTTTCTAAGCGTTGCTAGGGTCGCTAAGGTGATTTGGATGACTGTTTACTGTCAGATGTGCCCACCCCCAAGTCTAAAACATTCTGTTTTTTAAGTCTTTCTTTGTACATTTTCTTTGTACAGTTTTTTTATTGTTATATCCACCAGAACCAAAAATCATAAGTACGATCTATCAAACAAATAACAGCACAACTTCGTTTAAAGATCATTCATGCATGTAGTTTTTGATTAAATTCTAACCCTAAATTCTAATTTTAATATAAGCAATTCTAACAGCCATCCTTGCCTCAGCAAGTGCCACACAAATCCAAAATATCGTAATATCTTTTTTTACCTTAATTACTGGACGTGGAGAAAAATATCATCATGAGGGTTTGTAAACTTTGGTCTTTGTCTATAAAAATGGACCAGTGGCTAAAATCACACAGTTGTTTTGAACCCATCAAACTTTGAATCACAGAGTTTGCAATAACTTGAGCTATGACAGGATCTGAACCTTATAATCAGTCTTGTGAATGTAAATGGGACTGTATACCTGGTCCAAACATTGACTCCTTAAAAAGCGCAGAGCGAGCTGCAGACTGATGGGCAGGGGGTGTCCATACCGTTGCACATGGACAATCAGAGGGACTCCAAACACCATCCTATCCTTGTAGTCTGGGCCCTTCATCCTCTTCATAAACTTGGGAACTGACCTAAAAATGGAGACACACAATTTTAAGGGTGCTTATGAATGTGTGCTTATAAATGTGGTTTGAAATACTATTTTCTGTCATTTGCAGGATTCATCCATGTTTGAATGTGTGTTTATATTTATATGCGTGTACAGTATATAAACATCTGTCTAAGTGTGTAGGACCTGCAATAAGAAGCTTGATTGTATATAATACAGTAAGGAGTGTGACAGGCAGATAGCCAACTTCAGAGCACAAAGGACATGGCAAATTGAACACACCGAGTTGGAGTTTAGAATTGTTATTTTAAACAGAAGACTGTGTGACTGGTCTGTCATTTGATAAGAGCAAAGGTTCTTTACAGCTGATGATACACCAATACATTTCTGCTGAAGAAATTCCCCAATTACATCTGACACAGGGGCTTTCCAGGACTAATCTCGTCTCTGTAGCAGACCCTCAACTTTTATATGACTATAAAGCTGTATGTGTAAATTTATCTGAAGCCTTTCTCATACACTCCACACAGAATATTTCATTTCATATTCTTATTCCTTGTATTATGTATTAGTAGTTGTTTTTCTTCCAAAGTTCCTCATTTGTTTGTAGGTAACTCACCAAGTCCAGCCATGCTTGTTGGACATGGAGTATTTCTCCATGATAGCCGTGAGACGCAGTAATGAGAACTTCTGCAGCAAGCTAAGCTGGCCTACTGATTGGCTAGATATCTGTAATGAGATTCCTGATTGGCTGAGAAGGTTTGACATCCTAAAGCTGGGCCACCTAAATCTAGAAATAAAACGACATGAATATGAATATGAGTGTTTTAAAGGGCTAGTCACAGTATTCAGAATGCCCACTGAAGTCTCACCGTGGACGTGTCAGAGATGCTCCCACCCCCGAGTCTCTCCTCTCTCTGATGCTAGAAGTGTCTGTGTCATTTAAAGAGATCCCATCTCTGTTACCATCACTCGACGTGGTCAGACCTTCTACTACTGATGTTCCCTCAAAGTCCAGTGTGATTTGACTGGAGGACCGGTTATCTGTAATCCTCTGTCCCCGCCCACTCTCACCACCGCCCTCCCCTTCATTTTCCGGCAAGACACTTTTGGACCAGTGGTCAACAATTTGCTGCAGGCCGTTCACATGCTGCAGAATGTCATCTAAGTGCGGGAATATATCCTCCTTCTCAAGGTCCAGTAAATCCCCCGTGCTGGCATACAGGTGTGAGCCAGGCACATTGTCATACACGCTAATCCGACTTCCCCTCGGGCAGCAGCGTGTCACAGGTCGGAGATCCCTTCCGCCGACTCTCCGGTTCCTCAATGGCTGCTGTTCTGAATCCAGAACACTCCAGCTTCTGTGGTCCTTACTAGCCGGTGCCAGACTTTCAATGGACAGAGCTTTGGGAAAGGTCCCAGGTTTATGATCTTTTGGGATGTGCACCAACAGCTCCTCATAGGAGTCAAACTTATTTTTGTGTCTCTGTTCTACCACTTTCCTCCTCTGGGGGGAACCTGCCAGAACATCGATATCCTCCAGGTAGACGCCCGCACGTTTTCCAGGGCTGTGAAACTTGGATCCCCGGCTTATTGTGTTTGGTGTGCTTCCGGCACTACCGCTGGTCTCTGATTGGCTGCTGGCCTCGCTGCTGGCGAGCGAATTTGGGCAGTTAGCGAGTGGCATATTTTCAGTGTTTAGAGACTCACCATTGAAAATTTGAACACAACGTAGCGTTTTTAGTGCTTCAGGCTCACTCTGCAAAACTGGACCACTAATAGCCAAAGAGCGTCGCGCAGACCTGCCCATTGATGGTCCCCAAGTCCGACCCAGCGTCTCCATCCTCCGGAGGAAGTCTTTGGCGCGCGTGCGTCCCCGTCGCCTGCTCTTGGCAGGAAGTGAACTGTAATGAGGCAGGTCTCTGGGTGAGTGCAGGGGGGCGAGCGAGGCAGAATCAGGCATGGCACTCAGGGAGTCTTCACTGTGGAGGGAGCAGATCTCCGGCTCGCTCAGGTCTGTCAGAATGCTCTCACTGCTCACGGTGGTCCGCAAGCCCTCCCTGATCTCAGAGGGACTCCGCTCCTCCACTTTACCCAGAAGGTAATCAATGTCTTGCAGACGTGACCAGCGATGACTGTTCCACTCAAATGTCCATCTATTGCTGATGGCCAGCAGGTCCTCCTCATCGAAGTCCTCACTCTGCATTTAACATGACAAATAGCTGAGTGAGTATTTTAGCGATATAAAGCCATTGCTGTGTAAATGATGTCCATGTAAGAAATGTTTAGCTTGATTTAATATGACGGTAAAGGCTGTAAAACTTACTTATATTACTTACATGATATTAGTCATGATTAGTTTGGGAATTATAGGTTTAGTTTAAAATATCTTCATTTCAATTCATATTGGAATCTGCTTAAAAACTATCAGGGCTACACACACCATTTTATATTGTAATGAAAATTGTAGTTGTCTTGAAACAATTGACATATTGACACGAAGACAATGGAGCATAGTTGTACAGATGTTGCCAAAGCGTTGCACAGATCGTTAAGCCCAAACACATGAGCTCCCAGCACAGAAAATAGCTGTAAAAACACACCCTCTTATACCCTCTTATCATTGCATGTACTTTCACTTATTTCCTGTTAATATCACAGACCTTTAGTTAAATAACAATGATGATGTCAAAACAGGCTTGTGGTATTTAAAAAATGTCAGGAAAACATCCCATATGTCATATAAGCTGGTTTAGGGAATTCTCAAGTATCAGCCAAACAAGAGGATATGAACATAACAAGGATCAAATCGCAGTCTGGTTTCACTGGAGGCAGCAACACCCAAAAACATACACATACAGGATAAAACACACAGCTAAGAATCATACTTAAACTGAATTGTGAGCCCTGAATAAAACAATATGTGACTGAAGATAAAATTGATCTTTAATAGTAAAAGACAGTATTAATTCCATTGACTGCTCTTTAATGTAATCTGCTTTATGTTAATTAGTTTATAGAGCAAATGATTCAATCCAAACCCAGACAGATAGATTTTCTGTAAATAGATTTTTCTTTCACAGACAAAGTTCTTTTAATTTTAAATTCGATTTATTTAATTTAATGCATCATTTAATTATGAAAACATTACAGTAACACAGATAATTCAGTGAAGTCCAGGTCATATTTCAGCCCAAATTCAATTACACTTTGCATAAAGAAAATGTATCTTACTTAAAGGGCCACTGATATTCTTTTGCATTGTAACAATATTTTGATGACAGTAATACAGTAATGAAAACCCTCCTGTCCACATACAATGGCACATTAACATTCAGTAAAGAAACACTACCATAACTTCATAAAAATACTACAATAAAAACAATGCAAAAAAAAACGAATTCTAATTTATTAGTCAGAATTTCTAGTAGTACTTAATTTTAACATTTCAGAAAATCACCCCACATAACATCTAAAAGGCAAAAAAACTAGTAAGCTTTAATAACCAATATGTAAAAATAAATCACTCACCTTTTTGTGGAGGCTCATGTCCAGTTTCATGGAGGCACACTTGTTCAGAGTGTTGAGTCGACTGCAAGACAGAAGATACGCTCACTGACGCATCAATCACTCTCATCATCTCCACTACAAAGAAACCATACAGCCACAGAGAGAGAGAGATAATCCACTGCGGATCCTACGCTGGTCTAACCTCTGCTTGCCTCTCTGCATGCAAGGTATACATTTCAAGAAACTAGCACTAGCTGTGTGCTGATTGGCTGATGGAGTGAGTGACGAGGAGAATGTTTGGCAGCTGGAGGTTCTAATCTCTTACAGGAGATGACTATGAATGAAGGAGACTCTGGCTGGACTGAAGAAGGAAAAACAGAGAGAAGGGGGGGGGCAATCCACCTTCTCGCCCACCTCCTCTTTGATGTAACCCTAATGCTCCCTTTAACGTTCCAATCTGACTGATCTTCGCCCCTGGAAAAGTATTTTCCATCCCTTCACACACACAAGAGAGCGGAGACCCCTCTGCTTTATGTCCCTCTCAGACACAAACAAGCCATTATTTCACCTATAAAACCAGTCTTGTTATTTTTGACACCCCAGAATGTTCCGTTATGACATCAGCACGGTTAATCAGCTGACTGCAGACCGGTGCTGTAGCTCTGACACAAGCAGAGTTCCGTACGCATTTTCTGCAATGCCGTCCTGCATTTTACACCCTAATTAAACATCCAGGGCCCAGATGGCCACGTAAATATGCGTAAATATCACGTCTGTGGCATGACAATTAAATGCCATTATCCTGACAGCAGATCTACCCTCAGTGTGTGCGTGTCTGTGTATTCTTTGACAGTAAAGCTGTCAGATCTCACTAACACTGTCATTACTGGCATTAGAAAAGGAGACAACCTGCTAGAAGCCCTCAGTGCTCACGGGCCTTGTTTCTCACACACACACACATGCAGGCACAACCATCTGTTAGCAGCCTACACTGCCAGACTCGAGCCCCCAATGCTCCCCCAGGCCTTTGAGAGGAACATCAGAGCAAGCTCTACAGGGGCTGCATTAGGGATCAAAGCATTGGGGAAGGGGGACAGACTTTATGAAGGACATGGGTCAGACAGCTACTGAGGTGGGGTCGCCACTGGGCCAGCGCCACGGAGCTTTCTCGTACTCGCGCACGGAAAGAGGGGCAATAATAGATATAGGGTCGAGTCTGTCTGGGTGCTGCTCTTAAAAGAGCAGTTGAAGTGTCTTCAAACGCATTTGCTCGTGAAAACGCTTTGAGTAAAAGTGTAAAGAGAACTTTGAGTCACACTCAAGAACCTTGTCCAAATACAGATTGTAATAAATCTGCCATGAGGGGACTGGATTCATTGCCTAGCTAAATTTTCTTTACTTGGTTCTCAGTTTCTCATCACTGCTTTCCTCTCTCTCTCTCTCTCTCTCTCTCTCTCTCTTTATATATATAACAGGTATTTTTGCACTTCTGTTCAAAATGTATTTCTTCTTTCTTTGCATTTCCCTTCTCTAAATTAACTTACAACAGTTCCAGTTCTTCTTACTGATGACTTCTGATGACAAGGGTATTTAGAAAGCAAACAAGATCTATGGCTGCAGTAAATGGCCATTCCAGTGTGAGTGATTGACAGTTAAAGCCCTTTGATTGTCACAGCTGTCACTTTAGTCAAGATGGCGCATCAAGTCTCGTCCTGCAGATGACAAGACAGTTTTCTCACTGTCTTGTCCTTTATCACTTACTCTGTCTCTCTAGTTTTAGCTTTATTAGGACAGACAGACAGTTAGACAGACAGGCAAGCAGAAAACACAAATAGAGACAAACAGAGAGATAGACAGACAGAAAGACAGACCTCTAATCTTACCGGCAAAGAGGCTCCACGAGGTCTTTGTCGAGAAAGTCATGGTCCCTCCTGACAGCAGATATTTCAATGGGAAACTGGGAATCTGCGTACAGAGACAGAGAGCAGATTCACTTCTCTCTCCTGTTGAGCAGGTTTAACACAGCGTGTACGATTGCTAATGCTCACACAGGTGCATATTATTGTAATGTAGAGTTAAAACCATGAATTACACACAACACACAAGCAAATAGATAAATAAATGAATATAAAGTTTTTCTAGTCGGCCCAGACAGACATCTGGAGAGGTTCTGTGAAGGATCACAGATCTACAGCAGCTGTGGTGTAATTCTCATAAAGCAACAAGCATCTGTGGCAGACGTTCCCTCACTGATTACATTATACACAGCAGACCACGTCTGAAACCCATCAAAGGGCCGCCCTGAACTCCCACATTTATGCTAAAACAATTGAGAGAATTAGCAAAACGAGGAGATACAGATGAACACTAAGGTGTGATGAACTGTCACTGTTTTGCCAGGGGAATTTGGGAGCACTTTGTTTCTGTTATAATGTCACAGTGACCTCACACATCCAAATTGAGCTTCTTCCATTTTATGGGTTTCTCATGAGATCCAAGCAAGGAAATCTGAATCCGCTTGGCAATAAATCTAGAACTGATGACATTTTATCACTCACTGACATTAAGTATTGTAAGGAGGAGTCGGGGAAACAGAGAAAGAGAGAGAGAGAGAGAGAGAACAGCATCCTCCCGACCCTGTTGGCCTGGCCGGAAGTCTGAGGCAAGGGCCTGCATTTTTCCGGCAGTGATAATGAAGACTTTTTCCCATGACCTCTTCCTCCTTTTGGATATACACTCCAGCCTGCAAATAGCTCCCCAAATAGGCCCCAAAATGACAAGAGAAAGGAGGAAATAAAGCGCTGACAAATCGAGTCGTTTTTATTCCATATAGAAAAAATGTGAAAAAACAGAATAAAACAGAAGAACAGAAGAATAATTGAAGTTTGTGTTTCTGTTCACCCAGTTGTGGCATAATGGGATAGGTGTGATTTGAAACAGTCGTCTCTCTCTCTCTCTCTCTCTCGCCCTGTCACAGGCCTAATAACATATCGCCATTTTATTTCACAGCTGCAACCACATAAAAAACCATTTGTTGAGGCCCCCATATTAACAAGTGATTCTTTGACACATCTGAGTGGGTGTGTTTACAGATATTCATTGCATTTCTTACCCTCATAGAGTTGGGCATACTGCGGAAATCCTGCCGCTCTCAGCCAATCACATGCCTCCTTTGCTTCGATTTCTGGAAATAAACAACAAAAATGACACAAATGTTTAATGGTAAATTCACCCATTCATTTTGCCAAAAATATCCATTGGCTCAAATATCCATCAGATCTACATATTTAAACATTTAAAATTTAAACTTAATGTTTGGATACCACGTTTTTATGTGCGTTTATGCATGTATTTTTCTCTCTAGGTCAATTTCCACAACGTTTCATTGAAAACGATCCACAACAGAAACAAAGTGTCTCTCAAAATAAGCCCTTCAAGCGGATGGGTCAGGAAATGACCTCACCACAATCCGACAATTATATCCTTCTCTTACAAGATTCTCCACATACTTGTGCTAAATTACACATTTGCTGAACAGAAACCACTTAAAGTCCACAGAGAGCTCCCTCTGAGCACAACACTGAGCCTAACAGGTGATATAAACCAGAACTATCCATCATTGTGAAGACAGAATCTAAGTGGTTTTTACGCTTACTAGTTGTTCTCATTTCCTCATGTTGAGGAAACTTGTGCCTCCCTCAGATCTGAGCATGTCTTATTCTTTAACATTTTGTAAGAGTGTAGGATCCTGTTAAAGCACTATATATAATTCTGTCCAAGGCTGGATCATTTCTGCCCAGTTATACTTCACACTTACTCACACCCACTTAGCCTTCCAGCCAATAGAACTCTGCCTTTGTTTTGCTTATCCCCAAGTCTCTCTTTCTCATGCAAGCACCACTCAAATTTACAAACCAGAATTGGAATGACATGAGGGTGAGTAAATGAAAACACAAATGAGGATTACAAATGATGACTTTTCATTTTTAGGGGAACTGTTTCTTTAAGGGTCAGAGAGAGGGTGGGAAATATGTCACACTAAATGAATATTAATGGCGCAAGAGAACTTGGCCAATTATAGCATTATGAAATTTTCACAGATTAATCACAATGTACATGTAAATAAAAAACACCAGCATCTGATTTCTCACTAGGGACATTCAATACATGTTAAACATGTAGAGAGTTTAGAATCAGTCACACATGGAAGCAATTACAGAAAGACACCATGGGGCCCTTTAACAGACTGAAAATACTGCTATCAGCGCACATGCTCTGCGGGTGCAACCAGCCATGCTGTCGCAGGCAGGAAAAGACCCCCATTTCACCACTGTGGATGCTTGTTCTGTTTTAATGGTCTGTTTGTTTGCTTGCATTAACAGACTCAAAGGTTTTGGCTTTCAGATCACACATGGAGACGATTATCAACAGACAGATCCACTGTAATCCCAACTTTACAGGACTAGTGTAATCGCATAATTAGTGTGCATAAAACATGACATTACATGAGTCTTCATTATGATTTATGATGGTCTGGAGAAATGCTGATGATGTCATATGTAAACGCCCCCATTTTTTAACCCAATCAAATTGGACTGCTCTCGTACATTGATTTGGAATTAATTAACCTCAACTTCCCCTTTTCTTCCAGCATTGACTAAAGATTGATCTCAGATCAGCGGTGAACAACATCATCTAATGAAACCATCAAATGAGGCCCAACCACTGGGCCTGTTTTGCAGAGCACCAGAAAGAATCTTAGTCCTTCTGAAGCTCAGAGGGGATTCTGGGTCAGCCAAAGTCAGTTCTCCTCAAAGGCGTGGGAATAATACACTGCCGCGAGTTTAATTAACACATACCGCTAATATCAAATGTCCCCCCGCTGACCCAACACAAAAAGGTGCTCGAAACAAACAACCTCTCCACAAACCCAACGCAAAGCCAAATGTGTGACCAAAGGCGACCGAACAGCACAGCAGTCCACAAAGCTACACAATGAGAGGTGACGGTAAAAAATGACACTGCAGAAGCACAAACACACACACCGGGCCAGCACAAAGCCACAGAGTGGGATCGGCCCCATCCAAATGCACAAAAAGCCACACACGCAGCGATCACCTCCACGCTGCTATGGCATCTAATCTCAGCAGCCAGGACGCACAGCCCCTCGTGACCCACCCAACATTCCTGCTCACCTCGACGTGACAACAGGCAGCACGCCATGAGACTGAGCAGCAGGCACGGATGCCACGCAGAGCCTGGATGCCATGCGAGCAGGGCAGAATCAAAGGCATTCTTGTTTTGATTGAGTAAGCAAGACCCCCGATTATACAAAAACACAGGAGCCGTGTCCTTAAAAGTCACCTCAGCCCACAAAAGGCTCTCTTTAGGATTTAGTTTTGCTTTAATTGAGCCCCTGCTCGTCAAGTCAAAGACAGTGTTGTGTCTGTCACACACGGCCACTTGAAGCCAAAAGTCAGAGCACTTCCTGTTCAGTTTGTTTTTAAAGATTAACAAGGCAACCAAGTAAACAGGGTTAACATTCCTGCAATAAAAGAGAAAAGGTGTGAATTATAAAAGACAGACAAAATGTGTCAGCGTGTCCTGAGCTTGTATTGTGAAAACTGGTCACCACATTAACCAATTCTTTCTTTTGTTGATACAGAAAGTATATATTGGACAGGAAATGATGTAAAGTAAGGGGCGGGAACAGAATCTGAAAATGTTGCAAGCTGGAATCCGTCAACCATTGTGTCAGAGCAAGCGTTAACCACTAAGCCACAGTTCTGACTATTCTAATCTATTCGAACACACATATAAAATGTCCATGCTACTTTAATGCTAATGGCTACTTGGAAAACTATGAATTGGAACTACAACAAAAGTTAAACTAAAGCTAACATTCTATTATTCTGTTAGTGTCAATGAGCAATTACTTGCACACCTACATATATGCATGTTGGTGTGTGTGTGTGTGTGTGTGTTTGTCTTACAATGCAAACTTGTCTCTTACAGCATATAAGACCACCTAGGCAGTAATACTCCTTTTTAAGCTCTATAATGCTTCCTCTCCCACAAACCTTCAGTTTCTATTCTAAGGAGTCTACTCCTCTTCTCAGTGCACGCAACCGACATGGCTAAAACTCACACACACACACAAACACACATACACACACACAAGTATATTTCTCCCATAGGACGTCTCCAGACAGTTCATTGCTCATTGCTCATCAGAGCACACACAGTTAATATAGACAAACACACACACACATTAACAAGTTTGGACCACTGCCATTTTCCCACACATGCTAAAGTGATTTGACATCCATCCAATGGGATCATAAGGAAGTTTCTCATTTATCCAAACATGTTTCTGAGATTCCAGCACTAGCACAAAACATATCCTTCATGTTTGATCCTTCAGAACTTATCCAAAGAAAGAAAACTCAGAAAGAAACTCTCAATATTATATTGATAATATCTTCTATCTGTGCTGTAATGAGTGGCGAGCAAATCAATGGTTTTGCAAAGGCACAGTTAACAAACATGAAACTTCTGTCATTATTTACTCTCTCACGTCACTCCAAACACTTATTACTATTTCTTTCATCCGTAAAACACAAAATATGAAGAAAATTAGTGCATGAAGACTTATATTTCGGTCTGTTCTACACACAAAGCTATTGTATGACTTCAGAAGATTTGGAATGCAGCACATACTGTACACTGCAACTCATCTGGTCCACTTTTCT
>JAZGTI010007915.1:0-20922 GCA_036877585.1 Botia kubotai
AACACCTTCACATTCATGCACCTGGCAGATGCTTTTATCCAAAATGACTTACAATATATTCGAGCTAAACATTTACACCCCACCTGTGGCAGCAGGAATGTAGGATGGGTTCTGGATAAAGCGACTTCTGTTTGGCTACATCAACTCCAACCTTTGATTCATTTATCTCTAAAACGTTTACACAACAATATTATCCAACAAACTTGTGTAGTGATGTTTACACGGGGAACAGAATTACTTTTCGTCTTCGCATTCCCGGGAAATTCTTTCCTTCTGTAAGAACATATTAAGCAGACTTTGCCAAAATTATAGAAATAAAGACAAACACTTTGTCAAAACGTGAAATGTGTTTGGACTTTTCAATACGCTGCTGTGATAGTAAAGTGGGAAAAAATGTAAGCAGACTCGGATCCAAATAGATTTTGCAATGAAAACGCTCACGGAAAACAGGAACATTTGCGCTGCAGTCCACATAAGGGTTGCTTGTGTGGTGAAACAGCTGAATACTTCGCATGTCGAAGAAAAGAGCAAATCTGAGTGTGGATTTCTGACCCAGCGACTCCAGATGCCTTCTGTTTTTGGGGCCTCTAATCATGACTCAGTACCTCTCTGTTATGACAGACTTTTGTAAACACCAGAATTCAAATTGTTCTGTTCATCTTGGTCAACATAATGTTAACGCCTGACAGCGGTACTTTACTGTAAAAGCCCAGAGAATGCCCGGCTAGGAACATTCTCAGAACATTGACACTCTCTTACAGTTCTCTCAGTTCTCAAAAAATGTTCTTGCGGTAATGTTAGTAGAATGTTTTTAACGTTATATATCATATATCATTAAAAACATTTTCCTGAAGTTGTTAGTGAAACATTTTAAAAACGTCAACGAATTTAACACGTTTGATTAACACGCTAACAACCAAGCAATAACAACAATCTAAAGTAATACAAGTAATACAACATCTAAAAAACTGGACGATTTTAACGTTCCTGGAACTTATAATATTGTTCCTGGAAAATAACAGTTTTGTTACTAATTGAAACGTTAGGGAAATGTTCTTACAACCTAAAATTGTTAGCAGGAAAAGATAATGAAAGTGACAAAGAATTAAGTTGTACGACAACGTTTTACTAACTTATACCGTTTATACCAATGTGGAACAAAAAGAAATAATAAGTAAATCTGAGGCTTTGTTGTCTATTCTGAATACAATATAGTAAAATGCTGTTTATTTTGCTTTCCGAAATATCAAGTGTGCGTCTGTACACGTTCACTTGGCGTCATCTGCTGGATTCTCTTTGCATCGTACGCGTGTAAACGTAAAGGATTCTGGATTTAGACCACAAAGGTAGCTCGTGTATATTATAATATTATATTACAATTATATTTGTGACCTGTTAAACAGTGCAAATGTACCGATGTTGTCACAACATTCAATTAATAAATACTGCCACAACAAAACACAACAAATACACATAATAAATGTATATAATTCTGACGACCACGTTCCTCATGCATAACAGAGGCATAAAATGAATGGCATAAAAATGCAAATAAAAATGTAAACGTTTTACCAGGAACTTTGCGGTGATGGGTAAATAACACAAACCAGTGGAGACTGGGAGAGTGAGATTGAAGGTGAGACGTGCTCGGCACGGCGCGCAGCTCCCGAGTCCTGCCGCTAGAGTTCTCCCACAGCCTGTGAGTGTGTGTTCTTGTATTCGTGTGTGTGTTCGTGTATTAGCGTGCATGAGTGTGTGTTTACCCCCTCCGAGCGCTCAACTGTGGCCGGGCTCCTCCAACCAACCTCAATTCTGACATTTAACTCCGGAAACACAAATGTAAGCGGAGCCGCGTTACGTCCTGAAGCGAAACTAAACGGCGAGGCGCTTAATCGGCTGTCGGGCGGCGGTAAGTACACGCGTATTGATCTGGTGACAGTCACCGCAAAGGGGAACAAAAAATCCACTCCCGACTGGTTGGTTTTGTCTAGAAGCGAGGCAGGGATATCAACATGGCGTCCGTGTAGCTCACCGACCAACTAACAAGAATGTCTAGGCACCGATGAAGGGTTTCCCTCCATTTGCAATCGGATTCGTTTATTAAACGCGGATCGTCGCGTTTTGATCGTATGAATCGTTTCACACGGAAGTCAGAAACAGCTGTCGGCTTTACGATGGCCTCGTGTTTATAGTTTGGCGACTCGTGGACGAGCGTGTGTTGTTTCTTTTGGGCACCGTGAGCGAGATCAGACCCAGATCCGACGAATATCACCCATCAGACGGGCAGTTGTTAAATGCATCTACTTTTAGTAAACCACAGCCTGTCAAATCTCTCTTAATGGGATCGCTTTTGTTTGGCTCCGTCGTGCACGTACATTCCAGCACTCACGCGAGCGTTGTGTCTGCGGGCTTTTGTAAACATCACCGCAACGTTGTAAGGACGTTAGAATGTAACGTCGTGAACGAAAGTTGCAATCGTTACGGAGAAAGTTACGGTGTTTCTCCGGTGACGCGCGACGAGGAAGACATTGGTCCCCTTCGGATCTGCGTGTTGCGCAATAAAGCGAACGGGTCGCGCTGGTCACCTCAAAACAGTTGTAAAATACAGTTATATGTATTTATTTGTATACAATATTATGCCATTTTAGACAGCTGGTTGTTTTAAAGGCCGTTTATGTTGCAATAAAACAACATTTGTCAGATTTTCGGTGGTAAACGTCATATATTTTTCAAAGTTAATTTAATCGGTGTGATTTATTATTATTATTATTGGAAATCTCCTTGCAAAAGTAAATTGCAGCTTGCAGAATATGAATCTGTTTCAGTTCTTCTGTGTGTAACAAGCGTCAGGCACTTAATTGCAGAAGCAGTAACTTGCAGTGCCTCATTTTCGTCTGTTCTTCATGTCACATGGGGACAATGCAGACTAAAGGCTGCTTAGAGGTTTATAGATGTACTTTTTGATCTTTATAGTCATTTGGAGAATGTGAGTCCAGGAGGGACCAGATTCAGTGTTTATATCCTCTGTAATTGTTTGGCATTACTGTTGCAATGTAATACATACATGCACATGTAATAAACCACAGATTAACGTTTAACTGGGTCTGTTGTATCTGAAGTCTTGGATCGGGATATGAATGGATATGAATTCAACATCTGTGTATTACAGAATTACTGCTAATAGCTCTTAAGAACAACTTGGTCTTACGGATGGCAGATTTCACAGTACCCAAATTTATGATTAATAAACATTTAGTTTATTAATCAGAAGTAACTATGTTACTATGACCTGCAAAGGCCCAACAATATGCAAAATTATTAAAATAGTACATTTACATCAAAATTTGATTGGCTACGTATCATCAGCAAAATAAAGGAGCTTATTTATTCTGCTGTCCCATGCATGCGCGTATTTGCATGTAGCTTTATTTACCCTTGATATTTATTACCCCATCAAAACAGACCTGTGACTTGTTTTTAGGTTGAGAGGATAAGTTTGGTTTAGTTATGGCTGCCAGTGTTTATTCTTCTGGTAATTTGGGTGCCATTTTACTGTAGCTTAACTGGTCGAACACTGCATTGGTGCTGCAAAGGTTGTGGGTTCGAATCTCAAGGAATGCACATATGCTGATAATATGTAGTATGTACCATAAATGTACTGTAAGTTTCTTCGGATAAAAATGTCGGATAAAAAAGTTTTTTAAAAACTATTTTTGGGAAATTTGGGGAAAAGAAGGCTGAAAAATAATTTTTTATTATTTGTCCAAACCGATTGACAAAACGTTCAGGAAACGTTTGTTTACAGCCTGTAGTTTGTTTACAGTGACCTTTTGTAATCTGTGAGTTTGTAGCAGGCATCTCTGTTTGTTACAGGTCAGAACTGGCTACGATGTCGAGGCTGGTGAAGAAGAGGCAGGCGGACCCCAAAGTGGTTCAGTACGTGTGGTCGGCCATCGAAGTCATTCGCAACCAGAAACAAATCGCAAACATGGACAGGATCTCAAAGTAATGGCCTTAATTGCTTCTCCTTCATCTCATGTTGATGTCCACCATGTGGAACGTGGATCAGAAGATCTAATTCAAACTGTTCGGTTGAGGTCTGAGAGATCGCCTGTGTTTTTTACAGGTATTTAAGCCGTGTCTATGGGATGCACCCAAAGGACACAGCCAGGCAGCTGGTCCTGGCAGTGAAGGATGGGCTGGTCGTGGAGACCCTCACTGTTGGGTGTAAAGGGTCCAAAGCTGGAATTGAACAGGAGGGATACTGGCTGCCAGGAGACGAGATGGTGAGACAAAAACCAGAACCTTTTCATTTAAAGCTGCAATCTGTAACGTTTGTGGTTAAGAGTGAAGATCAGTTATTGAGTAAGTACAAGACTTAGACTTAGTGTTCAACATAATTTCTTTACCCTACATGCATCTGTGTATAATTTAAGGCTGATTTTGACAGAAATGTGAGTTTGTAAACAGTAAAAAGATCCGGCTACTGTATCACATGTCCGGATACTGTAAATGTTGCAGCGTTTGTAGCTTGTTCTAAACAGCAGTTTAGTAACTCATCATCCACGTGAAAAAACTACTGCAGAATTTAATGTTTCAAACAGAGATGGCGCTAGAGAGACAAACGTTACGGATTGCAGCTTTAAACAATTACACCTTAACAAAGAAATAAAGGCTGAAAATATGCTCTAAATATGTTGCTGGCACCATGCTTCCTGTTGCCATGTAGATTCAACCCAGGCTTTGTAGAACATTAAGGGACGTTTGTTTGTTCTTTGGAACGTTTCATTGGATAAAGACCACGAGTTGTCAGCTGTAACCGTCTCCACATTCACCCAGGGCTGTAGTAATGAAACACAGTGATGCTTCAGGCCCAGAGCGCAGAGACGTTCCTCTGCTGCGTGTGAGAGAGCCACAGCGTGTTTAAAAAGAAACAGAGTTTGTATTTGGGGTATGGGTTATAGCTAGAAATATACGTCTCGCTTTGAGACGTGTGTGGTCAAAGAACTCGCCATTATCTGTGCTTATTTATATGAAGGATTCTGTATGAAACTGCAGCATAGGTTAACACGCTTGTAGTTTCTGTAAATGATGATTGAGACTCACCCACCCGCGAGTCCCTAGCATGGAACGCCAGTGGTTAGTTTCAGCCAATCAGAGCTCTCAGATTTTAAACGATGTTTTTTGGATCACTTGCAATCGCAGGAGCAGATGTCAGAGGAAAGCAAGGTATGTACGTCCAGATTAAGTTGCTGTGATTTCTTAACAACATAATCTTCTAGTTAATAGTGTAATCCACACATGGGACAGCTTCTGAGGTGAGCGGAGCTTTGTGCTGTATTTTAGCCTTTTGGATTTCCCTCCAAAGCAGATTATTTTGAATGAAATTTAAATTAATTGATACTCAATGAGTCGATTAGTCGATAATCAATGTTCTATATAGATGTGTGTAATAATAACGTTTTGATCACCAAGAATCGATCGCTGTTGCAACTGGTTCCAGTAAGCTTCACTGCACTTCAGAGCTGGTCTGTGTGAGGTTATTCTGCATCTTTGTTTTGTCACTGGATGCTCAGTATTAGTGATTCTCTCTTTTTCTAGCCCTTTCTGCTCTCTGAAGCTCCTTTTGCAGATGTGCGTATGTTTTCTCACACACACACACACACACCCACACACACACTATCAATCTGTGTTTTCAAAGAGAAATCACCTACAGTTTATTTTGTGCAAGATTTGTGTGTCAGTATCAAAACCATCCAAAAGTTACAGAGTTTTCCAAGTTATCAAGCTGTTTATTTGGGTTTAAGGCAGCGTCAGAAATTACATTGTGCTTTAGGGGCAATATTTGATTTTACTTTATACAGACACATTTTTTTAAGCATAAAACAAGCTTTGTGTAACCCGCTGTTGAGTGTGTCACTGTACTCCATTTATTGACGTAAATTTGATTTAGGTTTACCTTTACCTGTATGAAATCATAATTATATCGTATTTTATTCTGTAATTATACATAATTAGGCTTAGAATAAAATATTAAGAAATATCACATTTGATTACAGCATTTGGGCCACAAGTCTTGTTAATTTCTGACCCTGGTTAAAACCCATTTTGAGGAGAAGACTTGTAGACCGTATGGTTTGTTTTGAAGTAACGTTCATTCACTGTTACTTGAGAACGCGTCTGAACGTCTGTGATGTGTTTCGTGAGACTGTTCTGTCTGAGTTCTGTAGTGTCCATTACAGACAGATCTGGAGAAAATGATGTGAATGTGATTAGTGTAATCGTGGCATGTGAGAATGTGATTGATCACCGTTACTTTGAGACGTTTGATTTAAATGGCCATTGGATTCTGTTCTGGATCTACAAAATCCCTGTTGTGTGTAGGATACGCAATTGTAGGATAATCCATCATTATATTGGAACTGTAACGATAATACGAGTTTGAAAAATGGCCAGTTAAATTAAACCAAAAGTGTAGCAACGTAACGTTTATCTGTTCTTCTCATTTGAAACGTGTTGTACACCTGCAGTCTTCTGATTAACATTTGCTTGTTTATTAGATCTTTCATAAATCTGTGGGGTTTTTGCTTTCGTGGTTCTTTGGAGAATAAACTGCTAATCGCATAAGAGCAGCCCTCATACTTTAAGAGCTTTCAAAAAATTAGCCAAAAGCCCAAAGCTAATTAAAAAAAAGATGGAAATTAAGCTTAAAGAAATGTTTCCACCGATTAAACCTGAAATACACAAAGCCGAGAGTATGTATTTTTAAAGGTAGGAGGGCTGATCTTGGATCTGTTTCCCAAGATCTTATTTGCAGGATGTAAAGGGAATAAAAACAGTTTCTGGATCAGAGAGGTTTCCTGGGCCTGTTGCTGGGCGTGTGGGTCAGAGCGGTGCGGCCCAGGCGGGCGGGGATGTGCATTACTGTACTGTGTGTGTTTCAGGATTGGGAGGCAGAGAGTCATGACTGGTACTGCTTTGAGTGTCATCTACCTGGAGATGTTCTGGAATGTGACGGCTGTTTCCGCGTCTACCACCTCCGATGTGTGCCCGAGGACCAGCGGCCGCGCGACACCACCTCCCACTGGCAGTGCAGCATCTGTAGGGTGAGCATGAAGACTTGAGCTGAGGGTTGAGAACTTGAGATGGGGGTCTCTGCGGTGTAAAGTCAAGAATTTGGCACGTGTAACCTTGATTTTTCTGTTTTTGTGGACTTTTTTGTGCATTTTATCGAAACTACCAAATTGTGCAGAGTAGACAAATTGTTTTGCTCATTGTCATGTTTTTTGAAATAATACATAGCAGCATGCCTAAAGTGACGATCTGTTGCATTGTGCCTAAAAACAACCCATGCCAGTTGTTAAGTCTGTAGCTTTAGCCTCTCTACCGCCTTCTCTGTTTAAAGCATAAAATTGCAGGTTAATTTATGTACTTTTATGCATGTTGAAGTCAAATGAAGTTAAACTGACATTTCCCGGGAAATCAGACCCGACAGCTCAAATTATAAATCATTATTTTAAACCTATTGTGAATGTGGGTAAGGTAAGGAGATAGTGTTGAAAACTGATCTGTTATGTACTTGCATTTCATTTTTAAGTTACGGATTGCCGCTTTAAATAAAAACACATGGCCAGAATGAATATAGTTGTCTCTGCAGTGTAAATTCAAGAGTTTGGCACGTGTAACCTTGATTTGTTTACGTTTTGTGTGGACTTTCAAACCCCAAAGTGTGTTTTGGAGTGTCCTAAAAGCCCAGATAATGATGTGGTTGATGCTTTTTATGTGCTGATATTTATTAACAGGGCAGTAAACGGAAGAATTTGAACAAACAGGAAATGACAACATACCTGAAGTTCATTCTCGGTCGCATGAAGGAAAGGGTGCGTTTCACAGCTGTGCTAAATAAAGTTTCAAAAGACGTCTGTCTTTGCGCCCGTTTCTTCCATTGCTATGCAAAGCTCTGCAGGTTTTGCATGGATAAAGGCGTTCTTGCCCTTTTCTTAGGCTGTGGACCTGCACAAGAGAGGCAAGGAGTCAAAACAACCCATATACAGACGACTGATTCACACGCCTCTGGATGTGGATAACATACAAGAGGTACACAGACCACACGCCATAAACGGAGCCGGTTCAAGATCTGTGTAGAAACTGATCTCCCACCATGTTCTGAATGTTCTGCATGTTCTTCTGTTCTCCCACAGAACATCTCAGAGGGCAAATACAAGAGCTTTGAGGAGTTCCGGGCTGATGCGCAACTCATAGTTCACAACACGGCCATTTTGCACGGAGGTGAGCTGGTCTGAACCGGTGTCAGTGATCTGAATTAGAATCTGAATTGCGTTCACACTCAAGTGCGAACTCGACTGACTTCACATTTTCTGTCAACAGTGAACAGCGATCAGGCCGAAATCGCGAGACTTCTTTATAACGACACGTGCCATGAGGTCAGAGCACGCGAACAGTCATTTTAAACTTTCTGACAAACACGGATTAGGCTCTGCATATTGACAACGCATGATTATCGCACTATTTCAGGAAACGCAAGATTATTTTGAAAATGAATGGTGCAATTATTTGTTTTCTCCAGCTAAACGAGTTACTGCTATGCAGAAATTGCTTCTATCTCTCGAACGCAAGACCAGACAACTGGTTTTGCTACCCATGCGTAAGTGCGGTCACACACTCCTGCACACTCCTGTGTACTTACTTGTGATTTGTGAATGTGAGGCATTAATTAAAGTTTGTGGGTTTAGACTCCCAATCACGAGCTGGTCTGGGCCAAGATGAAAGGTTTCGGTTACTGGCCGGCCAAGATCCTGCAGAGGGAGGGCAGCCAGGTGGACGTCCGTTTCTTTGGTCACCAGCACCAAAGGTGAGGCCCAGGTTACTCTAGATGCAAGAGAACAACGGTTAGTCGACCACTAACATGGACATGAATCAGGATTAGCAAATGACATTGATAGTGATCAAATTCTGTGAATAAATAATTATTTTGAACAAACCTTTTCTCTAAATCTTCATGAAGAATTCACGAGAATGCAAACATATGAATAAATGAATATTTTATGTTCACTTATTTGATGGTCACAAAAGTTGCATGTGGAATAATTGGAAGTGCAGAATCAAGTATCGCACATCACCGTCAAACGTGTCACAAGAAATGTTCATTTTCAGCTGCCCATCATTTTCAGCTGCCCATCAAAAATCAAAAAAATGAATTGTGAAATAGTTGTGAAAATTATTGTGTGCCTAAAAACTCATTTAGGACATAAAATTCTGCAGCTCATAAAGCAGCCGTGTGTTGTGCGTGTGTTATGTGTGTGTGTCGTGCGTGTGTATGTTGCGCTGCAGGGCTTGGATTCCCTCCGACAACATTCAGGAGATCTCTGTGAGCGTGCAGCAGCTGCAGGTTAAGCGCAGCGCGGGCTGGAAGAAAGCCTGCGACGAGCTGGAGCTGCACCAGCGCTTCCTGAGGGAGGGACGCACCTGGAAGGGGAAGCTGGAGGAGAAGCACGACAGGTCGGAGAAGCACGACAGGTCGGAGAAGCACGACAGGTCGGAGAAGCACGACAGGTCGGAGAAGCACGACAGGTCGGAGAAGCACGACAGGTCGGAGAAGCACGACAGGTCGGAAAAGCACGACAGGTCGGAAAAGCACGACAGGTCGGAGAAGCACGACAGACAGGAAGACAGACTGGAGGAGGCGGAGTCAAGCATCTCCTCCACGTCCAATGAGCAGGTGAGCTGTCCATTGTTATTTTATGATGCCTGATGCATGAAGTAATTTTGGTTCATGTTAGTTTATGCATTTGGCAGATGCTTTGTGACTTACAGTGCATTCAGGTTAAACATTTGATTAACTGTATATGTGTGTTTCCTGGGAATCAAACCCACAACCTTTGTGCTGCTAACTTGATGCTCTACCTGTTGAGCTACAGGAACACTAGTTAAGTAATGACAGCTCAACTAGTTGAGCTAGTTAAGTAATAACAATGTATGTGAAATTAAGTAGCAGCAACAACATCGTATATTGCGATGCAGCGAATGTTTTTGGTTTAAACGGATCACTTGTGTTTATTTTTCCTCATGGCTTCGCTTAGCATTTTGCGTCGCTATTTCCCTTCATTTATCTGTTGTTGTGTTTCCTGCAGTCTAAAGGCAACCAAGAACCCAAAGCTAAGAAAAGCCGCCGATCGCAGGCTGCTGAGCCCAAAGAAGAGGTTAGCAATGCATTACACAGATTCAATGAGATGCTATGCAGAGTTCACGTCACCTGTACAATCTCCTGCTGTTCCTCCAGGAACCCGAGCCTGAGATGGAGGCCGTCAGCTCCAGTCAAGAGATTCCAACAGCTGTTCCCCATCAGCCCGAGCGGATGTCCGTCTCCACCCAGACCAAGAAGTCCAGCTCGTCGTCTTCGTCTTCCTCACCGGCCCCTCGCATGGTGCACAAAGGCACGCAGACGGTCAACGAGGGCAGCTGCCAAAACATGTGCCACGACAAATACACCAAGATCTTCAACGACGTTAAAGAAATGATGAAGGCGGAGAACAAACGAGAGACCGAGCGCGTCCTGAAAGAAGCTTTGGACAAGGTGAGGAACGTTCATTCCTTTAGACCAGACACGAGTCTTCAGCCTCCAGCTCCACCCCTGCTGCTCCAACACACCTGCCTGTAATCTTCAATCACTCCTCAACACCTTGATTAGGTCAGGTGTGTTTCAGGAAGGTAGAGCCCCAGGAGCAGGGGTGGCTTGCCTGGTTTTAGGCTTTGTTTAAATCTTAAATTACTCTCCTGCACCCCCTTATGGCAGGATTTAAAAATACCCCATTTTCAGGAGGGATTTGTGAATCTCTAAGGACAGTAGATTTAATAACGGAATAATGATATTTAACGTAAATTGACCATAAAAATATATATTTGGTTTGGTCGTAAATAAATTCTACTGTACAAAATTCCAAACAGAAACTTAATGCGATGCATCAGGGCCCTTCCAGTCTTGGCAGCTGTAATCACTATAATAAGAGCGATCGATCATTGTGTAATCTAACTGAAAAATATATTGGATGAGGTCGTCACTCTCTGATGTTAGAGGTTCCTGGTTCTAGACCAGGAATGTTTCCTGCCAAGAACGTTTCATGGCTGACTCTGGCATGCGGTCGTCTTTACAGCTGCGGGCAGAGATGGAGGAAGAGAAGAGACAGGCGGTGAGCAAAGCCGTGTCCAGCACACAGGCAGAGATGGAGCGAAAGTGCAAACAGGTGAAGGAGAAGTGCAAAGAGGAGCTGATGGAGGAGATGAAGAAGATGGTCGCTCAGCACAAACAGCTCCTCTCCCAGACCAAGAAGAAGCAGTGGGTGGGTAAACCTCCAGAGCACCCGAGTGCTTTTACAAGTTTGGTTGTGGATTGAAGCTGTTAGAATCACCAGATAATCGTATTATTTGTGACTGAATGTCTCATATTTTGAAGTCTTAGCGTTACGTAATGTAAAATTTATTCAAATGTGACTCGTTATTTGTCGATTTTTGCATTTCCTGCAGACAGATTTAGCTGTCAGCTGTCTTATGTTTCGAGTGTAGATTTTTTTTTTCCTTAGAAGATTATTTTTCTCTGAAGGCCTAATATACATGCTGTTGTTTATACAAACTATTTATAGGTTCTACTGTACCTGTTGCTGAGAGATAGTTGTGCTACTGTATGTTATTCACCTAAACTCTTCTGGGAATTGTTGCGAGCAGCATTAGGAAGGCAAATGATTATTAATAATTAGATATTGACGCCCCAACTCCAGCTTCTAGCCAAACCCCTAAAATCTGATTGGTTGACAGGAATGTTCTAGAACCAATAAGAATGTTGATCCAGGAATACATTCTACTGGTACAAATCAAACCCCCACAAAACGTTGCATTACTCATCGACACTGTATTGTACGTTTCAGTGTTACAATTGTGAAGAGGAGGCGATGTATCACTGTTGCTGGAACACGTCGTACTGTTCCATCAAATGCCAGCAGGAACACTGGCACGCCGACCACAAACGTACCTGCCGCCGGAAGAGATGAGCGGTGCTTGGCCACGCCCACCCTCTAGACTCCACCTCTCTGCAAGCCACACTATTGGATAGATCTCATCAAATCTCACCACCTTGCCCCGCCCATGGATTTTCATTTGTAGCCAGCATTTTTAACCCCAGCTTTTCTAAAACATTTTAACCGGAACGTTTTACCGCGGCGACCAGTTAACCGGGCAGTGAATCCAGGATTTTCGCGAGATGGTTTTACGTTCTGATTTTACGTCCTGATTTTATGATATCACTTTGCATAGCTCTTTTGCTTTTAACCCTTTCCTTTGCTGTACAATGAGAAGCAGCGTCGCTTGCATACAGACTAGCTAAAATGTGAAGTACTAGTTCTCTTTTTAAAATACTTCATCTTAAGCTCTCATGTAGATATTTGACTTTTTATAACGAGCGAATCACGTCAGCCTACTGCATTGAGTGAAGTCGGTGCTTTTAAACTCAACGGTTGGTTTTTATCAGTTCTTGTGATGTGTCGTCTTATTTTGTTGGGGACAGGGTTTATAGATACAATCTTCCATTTACGAATATGCACATTTCATGGTTCAATTTTGAAATAGACCTTTTAATTTTTAACGAGAAAACTAAATGATGTGCTAATTTTGGGGTCCATTTCTGTAGATTACGTGTACTAATTTCTTTGCCGAGCGGGATCTTTCGTGAGGTTTGTGCGTGTGTGTAACTCATCACAGTTTTTTTGTGTGGGCATAACCAGTTCCTCTCAGACAGAATGATCCCATTACACTGCGAAATTAAATCAGAAATGAGACTGTACAGAGATCAGTTTAAATTAAACAATCAGAAAGGAGGGGTTAAGGGTTACCCTTGGGTTTTATCATTGAGAATTACCTTTAATGGGCTTCTCCTGCACTTTGTAACCTGAGGGAGAAGTTTAAAAACATTAGTTAACCCTCAAGTGAAAATTGTCCCCTACACACACCCTCATGTAACTTCAAACTCATTATGACTTTTGTGTGAGACACAAAAGGAGCTACCTAGCAGAATGTACCATTTACCTTCTGCAAAATATCTACGTTGTTTTGTTTAAATAAAAGGAGTCATATGGGTTTGGAACAGCGTGAGGGGAATTTTTATTTTGGGCAAACGTTTAACAAATGTTAAAGAATAATTACCGCAATAACATTTTGTAGTTCAAATGGGGGTCAGACCTGTTTTAAGAGAGGTCTTAAAAAGAATCATTTTAAACATGGATAACCAACCAGTTGAAGGGTGTGAGGTCCTTTTGTTGTTTTTGCACATACTCGTGTTTGTGCACCCCTTTCATTTCTGAGATCCTGGATGTGTATTAAATCATGTGATATATCCAGGTTTCTGTCCTCTCTCCATCCCAAACCTCACTGTTGCACTACATGTAAATAACCGTGACTGATGACGTTTGCACGTTAGCATATGTACGTTTCATGAACGTGTTAACTATGTATTTGATAAAAGTCTGTAAAGGAAAAACTATTTGTGATATAACGGTAATATGTCCCATTCCAGTGTGCATGAACCCAGGTTGTGTGTACCTTATTTCCAAATCTGCGTCCATCTTATGCTATTCTTGCGTGTCATCGGTGACGCAGTAAGTCTCTCTTTCATTATGTAGGGTAATTCGACGCCACTTTGTAATCGCCAATTTTTTAAAATGTATTTTTTAACTTATATTTATGCGGACACAACAATGACTACTGAAAACTCCCGACACCCACGAGAAGTTGCTACAGCAACACGTGCCCGTCTTTTATGTGCATACGAATTAAAATGTGGTGTAAACGTTTTCCTTTTTCTGACGTCACTGATGTCGCTTCTGCATTATGTAACAGTACTATGTATAAATAAACATATCAACCGGTGGTAGTGTCGTTGTTTGTTTGTTTTTTGCTGGTGAATGAAATGTGATACCAATCGTACCAATCAAAGCATTTTTATTGCACCATATCGTGTGAAGGTAGGCCAAAGCAGTCTTCTATAAAAGTGTCATGTAATACTTTTAATCATGTGTACAAAACAGAATTTCAAACACACCTGCACCATACAAAATAAACTTTGTTTTTTTGTCTTTTTTCGCTAACCAACGATATTTACAGACACCATGCAGACTCGCTCACGTTAGTCCAGATTTCCAATGAAAAGGGAGTTAACTTCACAGGTTGAAAGTCGTGTGCACGTTTTCTTCTTGTCAAAATGGGGGAAACGTTTACGCTTTGTATGGCAACGACAACAGTAAATCTCAAAACATACCCAAACATGTTAAGACTTCCTTCATTTTTAAAAAAAAAAAACAAACAGACCGAAATGAAGAACATCGTATTGTCATCTGATGAATAAGTGTAAACTCGGTTCCCTTAGAAAGTTTTAAGTCTACACCAATTCAAATAAAAGGGTTGCCTTACAAAATAAAAGTGACTGCAGTACACCTCTGCGTCCCACGATTACCTTCAGGAAATAACGCGGTCGCGGAATAATAGTCAGACACCTGCCGTATTATCTCTCAGACAGGCAGGATACATCCTGACTCGTTTTAATGCCAGCGCTATGAAAATAACAATATAATGCAGCTGGTACATGGTGGAGAATAATGGCACAGTTATCGTTCCCCTATTCACAGGAGTTTCTATTTGCATTATTATTAAAGCCCGTTGGTCATGTTTCATGCTTTGCTCATATTGCATGTGCCAGAAATCCCCCGGCTGTTATTTGGTATTTCCCAAGTAAGCCGATTAAAAAAACATTTTACCCCCAACGGGGTAAAAATTCTACGGCGAGACATTAGCGTAAATATGTCATAAAAATACCGATATCTGCTTTACAGTCTGGTGCATTAGAAATAAAAACGCTCATTTTACTGCTAAACGCATCGTCGTGCCGATGTTTCAGTGAGGAAACGTAAACTACTAAAAAAACAGTCGTATTGTGATGTTTTAAAAGCTTTTAAAAGCTTCTTGTTTAAAGCTGCAATCGGTAACTTTTGTCTCTCTACCGCCATCTCTGTTTGAAATATAAAATTGCAGATTACTTTGCGCGTTGACGTCAAACGAAGCCAAATCGACATTTCATAGTAAATCCGACCCGACAGCTAAAATGATAAATCATTATATAAACGTACTATTGTGAATCAGGGTAAGATAAGGAGCGCATGTTGAACTGTTATGTTATTCATACCTAATTACCAATTACCGTTTTTTGTTTAGTTTTCCCCAAAAAGTTCGATTGCGGACTGCAGCTTTAAGTACATGAAGCGTACGATGAGCAGTAAACAAAAACAAACGAAAGCTTGTGTCAATAAATAATGATATCACCCAAAACGATACAAAAACAAGTTAAAAATTCAACCCAAGCCAACATAACACACAAGCAGAGTTGTGGTGCAGATACGAGTCAAACAATGTAAACAAAATTCCAGGCACATTTTTGGGGTGTTTTCACTTGGTAAGAGCAAAGCAATTTAGTTCAATTGTGTAACATCATTAAAAGTCCTATGGGTTTGTATTAATCGACATGTAGATCTCTTTTGTCAGTCAGTTGCTTCTACAGACACCATGCAAGTGGAAAGTACTGCATTATAAACGTTTCATTGGTGATTCGTAGATCTTATTTTATATATAGATTCTTTTTTATATATATTTGTATGTATATTTATATTTTTACATATACTTGATGTGAAACTACTCACTCAAGATGATACAATGTTTCATATCAGCGATATTATTTAATGAGCAAAACATCTGCAAATGTCTTCGCTCGCCAATTCTAAAAAGAGCAAAATAAATAAGAACTATTATCTGTACATAATTACACGATATCAACGGACTTTGTGTTTGCCTGCAGCTTTGTACACTGATATTAAACATGGAGAATTTGTAGAAGCAGAGGGATGGTTTTCTTCTTTTCTTCCCTTCCCGCTGTCCGAGAACATTTACAAAGATTGAAAAACGGCAAAATGCTGAAGGACGGCTGCGACACACATACACGTAACTGTTGTTGTACCTTTTTTTGTTTAAATGAAAGGACAGAAATTGTGTCTGGAGTTTTTGATATGATCTATACTTTCAACAAGTTACTCCAAGTTATCGGGAAACTTAAAACGCGCATTTCCCCGCGGTATGCAGATATTTCAAAACACCCTTCGCTCATGTCGGGTGGAATAGAAATGAACAACGTCGCAATACCTCACGTGAAAACAAAGCGACACGCACGCAAGCAGAAGCGGAGGTGATTCTTCTGGTCTTCATGGGAACTGGATCCTTCTGCCAAACGGATTTTGCATTTGGCTTTGTAATCGCTTCTCAAAGTTCCTTCTCGAGAATGTTTATACGTTAATTGCCAAAGAATGCCAAACCAGTCGTGTCCAGTTGGCAAAACGCACACGCGCACAAACGCACACTGAAACGCACATACACTCGTGCTACATGTTGTACGCCACATAGATGGGATCTAGCTGGTCGGCCAGGAAACCGTCTCGCAGGTGCATCCTCTGTTTCTCTCCACGAGAGTTGATGGGAATGACGCCGATGTCCACCACGACCACCACGCCCACGATCAGATAGTGTTCCTCCAGAACTGCGTTGGTCACCAGCGGAACCAGGTCCAAAGCTTCTTGTTCGGAACCCTCTAGCTCCACGACAACCACCAGCAGGTTGGTCCAAGGAAATACGGCACTGAAACACAGACAGATTTATCCCATTAAAATACTGAAGGAGAATTCACTGATTTGAACGTAGCTTTTTAGTTTCTCCAGTCTGGAGTATGCAGCAGTGTTGCCAAGTCTGTGGTTTTCCAGCAGAACTGGACTCCTTTTAAACTGCTGCTGCTGGTTTTTTACACGGGTAAAAGGTTTGACACATTATGAGTTTTATTTGACTGAAATGCTAGTTTTTGAATATTTGACCCTACTATGTACTACTACACAGTGCTTTTTTAAAACTGTGTTTAATGCATAACAGTGACTGTAAAATATGTATTTTAGGTATGGGAGGGACATATTGTGACTTGGTATTTGGGCTATAGTCATTAGGCAAGTTTTGATTGGCCATTGGGCTGGTTTCGTTATGCAGACCTGGCAACCCTGGTCCTCAATAAAAGGGGAATGATGCGTGAAATGGCAAAAACAATTTAATCAGAACATAAGTGATGTTCCAAAAATAACTGACAAAACAAACACAATCAACTGCATTTCAAATCAAGGAAGTTTCATTATAAACGACGCTGCTGATGGTAGTTTTTGTCCTAGCCTGTCGCTACCATCTCTTGAAACAGAAAATATAGAAGTGAGATGCTCGTACCATTCCATGATGCTCTTGTGTGTGCGTATAACTGAGGTCTCGATGTCGATGGGGTGATACCTCATTCCTCTCAGCTCCATAGCTTCATCTAGAGCGCCGACTACATACAGAGCATCATGTCGCTCTGGAAACACATTCAGGATCATCGTCAGACTATGAACAACACTTCAGAGGCTTGCCACGAAACTAGAACCAGCTGAAAACAAAAATAGGACAAAAACGCATCGCTTGATCACCTCCACTTGCATCAGTTAGTTCCGTCCGGCGAAGGAATCCCAGGTAACCGGTCCGTGCCCACACGGTCTGTGTATCTCCAAAGCTCAGGCGAGAGTTGAAGTGATCTGACTGCAGCGCCTCGTCTCCATACACCGTGAAGTAACCGCTACCGTTGTGCGCGCAGTGAACCCAGATCTAAAGCGACACGAAACGGAGGTCATTCCAGAGCAGGAAGCGATAAAGTGGTCTTGACCCTGCGATCTGAACTCACCTCCCCCAGATGGGAGTCTCCCAAAGGCCCCTTGGTTTCAGGGTTGGCGATGATGATTCGAACTCCGGGTAAAATCTGATATGAAACCAATTCAGATTCATCAATTCGCATTCGCAATTATAAACCAAATGAACTCAAATCAAAGTGAATTGTGGTCGAGGCCAGCGGGTACCTTTCCAGACTCCATGAGGGGTAAACTGTGTGGAGATCCTCGCTCCACCAACCGCACTCTGAGGAGAAACAAGCAGACCGTTGCCTTCCTCACAAATATGGTCTTATAAACAGCAGCGTCAGCAAAACAGCGACATTTTGTAGAATAGATATCTCAATACTCTTGAATAAACACAAAATTCTATTACAGATTATATTACAGCATCAAAAGGAATAAAATAATGCTGCTGTTTGGGGATGTTTGGGGAAATTAAAGCAAACACTGCGACAGGTATTTGATTTGTTTTTGGCGACAGGCCGCTGTAAGTGCTTGAGATGACAGTCTAACTGCAGAAGACTGGAATTACACAGCCTCTGAATATATTGTCCCTCCATTAGAGTCAACAGAGGAAAGCGCCAGCCGTACACACTCATCCGCATACAAATAACAGCAAAGACGCGACGTAACAAAAGACTCAAAGCGGTAAAACTAAGGACTAAATTTGATTGGACGAGCTGCAATCAAAGCGCTTGTAAAACCAGCTGAACTATAAATGAACACGATTGCTCACAACCAAAAAATAAACGTTTACAGAACATTTTCTGTTCCTATTTTTTTTTATGTAGATGAAAAATTAATAAAATATAATAATATTAATAATCATATTAAAATTAATAAAATACATTTTTTTATTTTATGTGCCCCTCCTTTACAATCTTTTAATTATGCACTATAGTAATATTGACCAATTCTCAGCAATTGATCAGACACTGGTGATCCGACTTTTTTAACGTCACCCGCTGGCCAATGAAAAAGGCATATCGGTTCACCACTGCTGTAATCATTGTCATGATTATCACAGAATATGACCATGCGTTTCTTTTCATTTGCCTGAATAAAGATCATTGCTTGATCTCTCACCTGTCGTGTCGGAGAGCTCTCATGTCCACATACACCGTCGTTGGATCTGGTCCTGAAGTCCCCTGAAATTACCCATCATGCCACAGTTAGTCAAAAGACACACACTTACATAGTTATTTACAGAGAACTAGCTATGTCAAAATTTCCAACCTCCTTGAGCAGTTAACTAGTTAGTACAGAGTCTACCGGACACACTTCTGAAAATGTTGAAACAGATGAGGGGTTTGGAAAAGGACGGGCGAGACAAGCAGCAAACTGTGCCAGAAATGACTCAGAATCACCCGGTAATAAATGATGCTATGAACAAAGGAGTTAGAGGGAGCAGAGCGAGAAACAGGACTCGTTTATGAGGCTTGAATGACAAATGTGTGGGTGCGCATGAAGCAGAGCAGAAGAATGATGCAGATGAAGACTGTCAGATCCTCCAGAAATCTGAAGGTCTCCTTGAATCCCAGTATGACCCAGTATGATGGACATTCTGTGACCAGATGGAGAGGGGAGGGTCGCCTCTCTCACATTATGCAGAGCCAGAGTTTTGGCTTTCACTAAAGTCTGGTCCACCCTGAAGCTGAATGCGGCCAAGAACCGCCCACTTACACAGGAAAAGATCAAAGATTTATGTGCTGTTTAGAGACGGCTAGATCACAATAATAGATCAGGGAGAAGAAACGAAACAAAACAGAACACTAAATATAAGTGAACGGATAAAGATGTGGATGCCAAAAACTGCAATTCAGTTGTTTTAAAGCTGCAATCTGTAACTTTTGCCTCTCTGTCGCCATCTCTGTTTGAAACATAAAACTGCAGGTTGCTTTTTTTAACTTTTCTTTAACCATGTTGAGATCAACTGACGTTTAACAGGAAATCATACCTGACAGCTCAAATGATAAATCATTATTATAATCTTATCGTCATGAATCAAGGTAAGGGGGCTTCTTTAAAAACTGATTCTTTAAAAACTTGCTCAGTAACTGATTGCTGTTCATTTTTAACCGAAGAAAGTTACGGATTGCAGCTTTCAAACACAATATCACAATATTGTTAACTGGAACACAAATAAACATCCTGTGATTTTCACAAACTCCTTTCGCAATTCGTCACTAAGTTGTCTCAGACAAAATTCACACTTGCTCTGTGTTTACTCACACACTTTTGGTTTGATAATAGTTTTTGAGAAATGCTGAGATGGAACACAAACAACGGCTGTCTCCAAGTGCAAATGAACATGCATCATCTCGATGCTAAAATGAGCTCCATTATTTTCTGTGACTGATCATTATTGAGTTTGCATTGACTGTGTCATTACGAGACACTCAGAAGGTCCTGCTGCATCTAAACGAGAACATAAGATCATAACTCATTCACTGGAGCGTGAACCTAACAGCCTCAGATGAAGGAACCTTCCAGAAAACGACCAGCAGGGGTCTCTCTGAGTCTGAGGCACAACAATGGGCCCTTCTGACTAGAGTAGCCCAGCTAACAGGGAACGTTCTCAGGCTAATGTTCTCTAAAAGTTCTCTTAAATTGATCAAAAACATTCTTGCAGTAACGTTAGTAGAACATTCTTTCCACGTTATCTATCATGTATCAAGAACGTTATTCTTAAGTTGTTAATGGAACCTTTTAAACACGTTACAGTATTAAAAGTCGGAATAGCGTTCTTTTAACAAAAATGTCATGAGGACACAATGTCTAAAACAGACATTTACATTTATGCATTTGGCAGACGCTTTTATCTAAAGCGACTTACATTGAATTATACGTTGTTTCTGAGTATGTGCAATCCCTGGGATCGAACCCATGACCTTAGCATGGCTAACGCCATGCTCTAACCACTGAGCTACAGGAAAGCTTTTTCAATCTAAAATTGTTAGCTGGGAGGTCTTAAGAGACACATTTGAGACTCGTACAGTGTGACCGTCTGTGATATTTCGTGTGTAGGTTCTCATGTTCCAAACAAAGCCACCTGTGTGATGTCACTGCAAAGCAATGCAGAGGATGG
>JAZGTI010007916.1:0-20920 GCA_036877585.1 Botia kubotai
GGAAAAAGAACAGCTGTCAAGCGGAGATAAAGAGGGTGTGCTGGGTATAAAGTGGGTGTTTGAGGCATGACAGCCCGACTTTTGTGAATTTGCAAGCTGCACTGGACAGCTGTAGTCTGCAGCCCCCATCACACACACTGGCTGTCTCTCTCTCTTTCTCTCTGCGCTGTCTGTCTGTCTAAGGCAGACTAGAGGGCGTCCGCAGATCACAGCACTGCAGGCGGCAGGCGCTAAGGAAACGCAGCCTTTTGGCACCTGGGCGTTTAACCTGCATTTTGCTACATGTGCTGACAGGCAATTAAACCGTAGCCGGGGGCTAATTACCTCCGATAGCAGCAGCTGCAGTCGGGACGAGAGGTAGAATTCGAGCACATCAAAAATGGCATTGTTCTCTGAAATATGAAGATGACTTTTAGAACGTTACAACGTCCAACGGCATAAATCTACAGATCTGTGATTAGGTGATTTATATAAAGTAGATTCTGTGAACTCTAACACATTTGTTTGCGAGAGGGCAAACGTGATTTTCCGGAGGAGGATGTAGAGAGCTAAAAGAACAACGTCAACTCTGCAAAAGCATAAAGGAAGAATTATCTGTCTCCACGGTAACATTCGAAACACATTGTTCAGGTGGAGCAGCTGACAGAAAGACCATTACATACTAACCCTGAGAGAGGGAGAGAGAGAGAGAGAGAGAGTGAGTGAGAGTGTCTCATGTTACTTTCATGTAGTGAAAGCCATTTCACTATAAAATTAAAGTTATTTTTATTTATTTGTGGTGGCATTAAGCTAAGGCATCACTGTTACTATTGTGTACAGTTAGGGTTAAAGGAATAGTTCGCTCAAAAAGGAAATTTCTGTCATCATCTATTCACCCTCATGTCGCTCAATATTTATATTATTACAATAAAAAAATATTTGCAGCATGCTGATCATATCCTAAGAAAACAAAAACGCATTTCATGTTTCAGCACTATGAAAGTTTCCAAAAGTTTAAGCAAATAGTTTATATATGACCAGAATACCAGAGAGTCAGGCTGGGGTATATGTATATTTACATGTCATTAGCCATGATGCTAGTATGTTGTAGTTGGTTGCCAGCATGTTGCCATGGGGTTGCTAAGGTGTTCTGGATGTTCCTAAAACCTACTCAAAACATCGAAGCAACCCCATAGCGACGCCCTGGTGACCACCCACAACATACTAGCATCATGCCTATGATACAATGTATATAAAATGTAGAGTATAAAATGTATATTATTTAAAACAATGGACAATTAATTGAAAAAACGGCAGTCTTTCGTATGCAGATTAATGTGTCTAGTTGACATGGAGAGTTGTTGTCTGGGAGTCCCACAATGCAAGTGACCGTCTGTTCCTGTTTACACTGACGGCGATGGCAGTCACAGAGGGATGAAAACTCCCCCCCCGGAGCAATTAAAACCTGAGGATAATTGACAGGGTGTTATCACACCTCCTCTATCCACTGACTCGCAGACAGAGAGGTGCATAAAGATTATTCCCCAATAAACCTGGTCACCAAATATCCAGGTTTGGATATTTGGTTATACCAAATATGAGTGGCACTGGCTACTTTACAGCAAATGAAACTGATTCGGACCACAAAGTGTGTGATTCTCAAAGCCTAAATCAAATTATTTTGTTCACGTACATTCTATTTAGCAAATGTTTTCATTTAAAAAAGCAGCATATAGTGCATCCTAGCTAAGCACTTGATGAGTCTGTGGCTTCCTTGGGAATCAAACTCTGTCATTGCTAGCATTACACTTTAGCTACTGTAAACCTACTGTAAACCTACTGTAAACTTGAAATTGATTTGTGAAGTATAAAGATAATAGTAGTGGTTTGTGTGTGTGTGTGTGTGTGTGTGTGTGTATTTCTAAAGAACATCAAACCTCAACAGTTATATTGTTCTAACACTGGACATTTTGTCAGTCCTAAATGTACATTTACCTCGGAAAAGACACTAACTTGTTTATTTGCCTTAATTGTGTCCATAAAGCTCTGTTGCGTTTGTCGTCAACTCTTTATTGTAAATAAAACTCATATCGCAGAAAGCAGCGTTATAAAAGATTAACAGAATCTAATTTTGCACATGATTTGACATTATAGGCTTCTGTTCGCTACAGTTTTTATATTTAGGAGTCGAATTGAGAACAACAGCAAAGTCATGTGCTCGCACACTCGCGGTCGCAAGCATTCATCTGTACATCTATCTTTCAGTTGTCTGTTTTCACTCTCTCTCCCCCTCATACGCGGTCTTGCTTCTGAATATTTAATGCCATTGAATTATACGGCCTCTCATCCATAATGAAGAGAGATCAGACAAATGGAGCTTCTGTTTTCAATCGCTCGTCTCGCTTGCAGCTGAGCGGTTAAATGATTTTTAGGGTCAGATTTGTTTAAATATCTAATCCAGATCCTCCCCATAGCTGATGTGTGTTTTAGCTGATGTGTGTTTTTGACTCAGCATTGTGAATTCTTGTCAGTTGTCAGTACTAGTTCAGATAGGAAACAAAAATAAAACCGTTTGGGAGTCAATCATGACAGTATCCCAAAAATATTAATTTTAAATAAAATCTATATAAAAGTAATTTATAACACACACACACACACACACACACACACACACACACATACAGTATATATATAGTGCATTATATAGGTATATGCATATAGCCCCTTATAACATTTAAAACAAACCATTTAAATTAGTTACATTATTAAACTTGCCAGTTCACAGTTTAAGGCAAAGTCATGTTGTTATATCATAATGCAGATTACAGGATGTATGTATATGTATGTGTATACTATTCAGGCCTTTGTAAATGTAGAGAGAGGAGAGGAGATTGTGTACAGTAGCAGGACAGACCTCGTTGCCCTGACAACGGCTGCTGCTGTCAACATCTTTCTCTCTGACAAATGATGCTTTTTACAGCAATGTTAATTGCATTCCATCTCTCTCTCTCTCTCTCTCTCTCTCTGATGAAGACACTGATCAAACGGAAGCTCAGTTATTAGCATGATTAGCCTTTATTAAACGCCTAGCTCTCTCTCTCTTTTCATTTAGTTCGAACGTGGCCTTACAAGAGGTCTCACATTAAATTGAGATATTAATTTATTTATTATACTCGACGGTAACCCCAACTGTTAAACAGTAACATAACTCGGTCCGTCCCGTTTATGCTAAAACAAATTGACCACGAGGCTCGAGCCAGAATTAGCATACGGAAGTCGCTGTATTTTCGCTCTGTCTTCATATAACAATTTATTTAAAGAGTTTATCTTTAGTAGGCGATTCTTTTCCAGAAAGATTTTTGATTATGCCGGTGAAAAGTCTGTCCACATTGCTTAACACATTTATTGGCATGTTTTGTTAAACGCTGCTGCCTGTTGGATTGGATTGTTACTATCGTGCGAACTTTCATTTCCATTGGTTTAGGGCTGGTGGTACAGTAAAGCATTATTAGAATTATTATTTAAGAATTCATGAATTATATTTATACCTCAAGCCTCTTAATTATTCATCATATACTGTAGGCTAATCATTTAATCTGAATTCATAGTCTATAATTGTTATGACTGCTACTCCTAGATGTATCTCTTTGATTGGATTCTGTCATTTTATTTGTGAGTCATTAAAGGGATGGCTCGTTCAATAATGAAAATTCTTCCATCATTTGCTCACCCTCATGTCATTCCAACCCTGTATGACTTTTTTGCTTCTAAGGAACACAAAATAAGATATTTTGAAACACGCTGGCAACCAAACAGAATTGGCACCCAATGCCCAATCCATTGGATTGAAACGAAACCGCAGAGACATTTCTCAAAATATCTTCTTTTGTCATTTTTCTTTTTTGGGTGTATAATCAAACTGTATTATTTTCCATAAAATAATGACTTTTTTAGTATTTTAATTTAATAAATATATTAATTTCAAATATATATTATCGATTAAAAAAATCAAGATTAAAAAAAAGGGGGGTTAGCCAAAGATGTTGCTGGGATGCAGTGAAGAAAAGGGTTAAAATGGCATTGTGGGATATGTACTGGAGGTCAAGGAGGGGCTTTGTACGGCTTGGGTGTGCAGTTGAGAGATAGACAATGTGATATTGCTAGAGGGAGAAACAGAGAAATGGGCTTTTACAGCAGGAGAATGGAAACCAGTAACCTGTCATTTCGACACAGTTAAAGCACCTCAAAAGCAGCAGTGATCAGATTAAGAAACTGGGGCACACCGCTCTCCTATCCGCTCCTCTGTATGTACATACATCCCCCAGTGGCTGCCCTTTCACTGCACCATCTCCAGTACAGACCAGCACAGCATGGAAACTGAGTTAATAATCTCGTGTGAAATAACCTGAAACATCTTCTAAAGACAAATACAGCCGCACGTTAAGTGTGACTGTTAGCAGAAATGTAATTTGCTCCTGCTAAACTGTATGTTTGAGGAAACGGGGGATAGCTGCAGAGCTGAGCTCTGACAGAGACGCGGTGTGTGTGTGTGTGTGTCTGCTGCAGTCAGATGAAGCTGTGCTGATCTGCTCACACACACACACACACACACACTTATTTTCTTTTTGTCACTAAAGACAAGCTGTCTGCTTATATACCGGCGCTGCTCACATCCACAGGCTACGAATAGCCGCGTGCTTTGCTTTTCTCTTCAGTGTGATGCGTCCTTGCTGGATTCAGACGGAAGGGCTATGAAAATAATGTGAGAAAACATTGAGACATTGAGATGTGAACATTTAGCTTTGTATGTCCTAGTTAAAATGTGCAAATCAAATGACATTAATGACAATAAGACTGAAAAATTGTTGCCCTACTTAAATAAAATAATAAAACATTAAGTCAATTTTGAATATTTAACAGTACTATATGACGTAATAATTATTAGTTTAAAGCAGCTTTTCAGAAAACAAGCCTTTAATACCCCAGTATGCAAGCCAAGCAAAACAATGAATATTACGATAATATAATAAAAACAATAATAATGATATTAAACTGGGCACTTTTCTGTCAAACATAAACCGCGTAATTTAATTTAATAAACAAATGTTAAATTTAGATCCTTGCTTCTTCATGCTAGTTTAAAAACCAGACAGCTCATTAATCTTTGCTTAGACAAACCTCTCTCTCTTTCTCTCTCTCTCTCTCTCTCTCTCTCTCTTCTATCTCCACCCACTCGTTGTGTAAATTGTAGCTCGTCACACTCCACATTAAGACCAGGACTGGCGATGCCTGCAGGACCTCAGATCTGTGGTGTGTCATCTCTAACTGGGTCAGAATTACAATAGCAGCTTCTTGCTCTTTGGCTCGCTGTAGCGTCTTTTATTCATTGCTAAACTGTTTACTTATGGTCCTTGATTTAACAAACGGAAAGTATCTCACATACACATACACTCAAAGGCATTTTTGTAATAAAACAGATGCTTTTTGGAAAACAGCCCGGATGAAGCCCACAGGACAATGAGAACATTAGGAGGTATATTCAGAATATCAGTAATAATGCAGGTAGCATCATCCATACAGCTGGTCTTTTGATTTGATAAGGTAATGGTAATGTTTTGATGCATACAAACATGAGATTGAAATTTGAGATGCACTGAAAGAACTATGCACCCAGCTAGCCAGTTCCCTAAGGCTTTCATTAAGTAATAAAAACAATACTATAGCTATAAGCTATATTTAGAAAGTTCTAGAAACATTTAAAGTATCCAGTTTTTTTTATGTTGTATTAACATTACTATTATAAGAAAGTATTTAAAACTTTTTTAATTTTGTAATGTTTTTAAAATGTTCCACTAACAACTTAAGAATAACGTTTTTGATATATGATAATAATATTAGCCAGTGTTCTGAGAACGTTCCCTGTTAGCTGGCCAAATCGGTTGATTGGCTCTTACTTTGCAGAATTATCTTCCCCGTCAAGCTCCTGCTGCCTCCCAATTACGTTTAAAGGACAGCAAATGGCATTCTCAATCAAATCCGACACGGACGTTTCCTCAGAGAGATCTGCCAGAGCGTGTGGCGTCCCTGCCAGACGTTATTCCTCATAAACTTTTACGACCTGCACATTCTGGGTTATCAAATCATTAGCATGAAATCAGCATTTACGCGTACACGAGCGGCGGCCAATCAAAATCTCCCGTGACCGCCGGGGGTGCTTGTGCTCAATCAGAACGAGATCCTGTGGAGGCTGATGGGAAAACAAGCTTCTGTTAACAAGACCCATAATGCCTCATTATGATGTACAGATGCTTCAGATTAACTGTGTTTAAATCACACCAATTAATGCTAAATAGTGCTCATTACTTCGCAGATTGACCAATTGAGTAAGATTCTGCTTAATTTACGGTGTTTGCAGAACACTGAAGACTGTTGTGAAATATATACAGTATATGATTGCGTTATATTTTGCATTTCAGGGGCTCGATTTCTCATAACGTCCACGGGAGCCCTGTACATCCTGGATGTGCAGAAGGAAGACGAATTATTCAACTACCGTTGCATGACGAGGCATCGCTACACATCCGAGACCAGACAGAGCAACAGTGCGCGTCTCTTTGTGCCAGGTGAGTGTTTAATTATGGCTTACACCAATCATCAATCAACTAGTTACTTTAGTTACTTTACACTGTTACTGCAGTTACTTTACACTGTTACTGCAGTTACTTTACACTGTTAATGCAGTTACTTTACACTGTTACTTTAGTTACTTTACACTGTTACTGCAGTTACTTTACACTGTTACTGGAGTTACTTTACACTGTTACTGGAGTTAATTTACACTGTTATTGCAGTTACTTTACACTGTTACTGCAGTTACTTTACACTGTTACTTCAGTTACTTCACACTGTTACTTCAGTTACTTTACAATTTAAGTTGCAAACAGTTTGCTTCAAAAGGACTTTGCATCTTGAGTCTCTTTAGCAATAGTTGTGTACAGCAGAACTAACAGAAATATTTTCTTGACGAAAGATCCAACAAACTCCGCGCCCGCGATCCTCGATGGGTTCGAGAAACGTGAGGTCATGGCGTCCCACAGGGTGGAGCTCCCGTGCAAGGCTTCTGGACACCCGGCGCCAAAATACCGCTGGCTTAAAAACAACAGACCGTTAGAACCGGACTCCCGCTTCCGTCAGAGCGTGACGGGCCTGCTGATCGAAAGAGCCCAGGCCAGCGACAGCGGCAGCTATGTGTGTGAGGTGTGGAACAGCTATGGAAATGCAGAGGTCGTAGGTCGCCTCACGGTGAAAGGTATATTTGATTTCCCATGCTTCAATATAAACAATTTCACTGTACTGTAGTCATGGCTGAAATGCTTTTGAAATGGGTTGTTCCAGAACCTTTGAAGGTGATGGTCAGCCCACGGAAGGTGAAAGGCAGCGTGGGTAGCCAGGTGTCCCTCACCTGCAGTGTCACCGGCTCGGATGAATATGAGCTTTCCTGGTACCGCAATGGTGACAAGATCAACACTGGCGCCAATGTGCGAATGAACGGAATCAATAAGGAAAACCTTGTGATGGATGGAATGGCGAAGAGCGATGGAGGAGCCTACCAGTGTTTTGCCAGGAAAGGCAAGATGTCAGCTCAGGATTTTGTGCAAGTCATTTTAGAAGGTCAGTGTCTTCTGTTGTCTTTTGTGACATGGCTCTTTGGAATACCAGATTCTGATTGGCCAATTAGTCTGTGTATTATCCATAGCAATGCTGTGAAACTGACAACTCACCTGGAAAATGTTTGTTTCCTGCATATTAGTGCTTGTGTTCTGGTCTCTAGAAGCAAGCTAATACAATTATTTAAACTCAAATCAATATTTCATGCCTGTTTATTTATTTAGCTGGCAAGTAGCTGTTTAATAAGAGGGATAATGTTCAGCTAGCTGTTCGTTATTGCAGTATAAACCTCCTCAGATTTTATGTCGGTGTTTGATTAAGGTTATAATTTTAAAGTGGAACATTCGGTTCTACTCAGTTAGCTTGATTTAGAAGGAAGCATTAAAATTCAAGCTCTGTTTTAAACTTTTGTCATCTGCCTCATTGTTTACGGTTTGTTTGGGCAGCAGCGTTCTTAATAAAAAAACGGAACTTTATGAAAATCACACGACTTGGCTCACAACTGTCCCAGCTGACCGGGAACATTTTCAGAATGTTGGCTAACGTTCTTTAGGAGTTCTCCTAAAGTTATTATAAATGGTTTTGCAGTAATGTTAGTAGAACAGTTTTTTAACAATATATATTCATCAAAAACATTATTCCAAAGTTGTAGTGGAACATTTCAAAAATTAAAAAATGTTTGAATAATGTTCTTATACCCAAGCAATGGCGTTAATGCAACATCCAAAAAACTGGACGTTTTAAACGACCTACAATTGTTAGCCGGGATTCCTTTGCTATAGTCTCTGCTATGCTGAAAAAACTATTTTAACTTTAAAAAATGTTGCGGTTTTGCATGAACCTTAAACAGAACCTTTCCATCCACAGACGGAACCCCGAAGATCCTTTCTGCTTTCAGCGAGAAGGTCGTCAGTCCAAACGAGCTCGTCTCACTGGTGTGTCACGTGAAGGGAACTCCACAACCGGCCGTCACGTGGACGCTGGACGATGACATCATCCTGAAGGACACCCGGCATCGCGTCGGTCACAGTATCACAGCGGAGGGAAACGTGATCAGCTATCTGAACATCTCGCACACCCAGGTCCGTGACAGTGGGGTCTACCGCTGCACCTGCAACAACTCGGCAGGGACGGTCTCCTACCAGGCTCGAATAAACGTAAGAGGTGCTTGTCAGATCAGCTCCTCAAAAGCACACACACACATTTCATTCTGCTCATTTGAACTTCATGCATGAGATGAGGGCCTGGCCAGCACCTGGATGGGAGTTCTGTTTTTTATTTCTTAAATGTATTGGTGTGTTTTTGGTGTGTTTTCTGTGTGGCTGTAGTTTTCCCTTACCCCTCTTCCCTGCACCCAGAATGCATCCAGAATCTTCCTGTTTTTTCAGAAAGTAGGTTATACAGTGACACTAAGCAATAGAAGAAAACTGTATGTGTTTTATTTATTTACCTTGTGGTATCTAGTGTTGTTGTTTAGAAAGGCCCTCATCCATAAACCATAAATTTACATTTCTTTTTCCTTTGCTACATTTAGTGCAAATCAACTAAATTAACTTTCATTACATCATTATGATTTTACAATAACTCTTTCTTTTTTGTGTCCTTAAAGGTCCTGCTGACATACGACCAATGAAAAACCTCACAGCTATAGCTGGGTGGGACATGTACATTCACTGCCATGTGATTGGTTACCCGTACTACTCCATCAAATGGTACAAGAACTCCAACCTTCTCCCTTTTAATGACCGTCAGCGAGCGTTCGAGAACAATGGCACGCTGAAGCTCCTCAACGTGCAGAAAGAACTGGATGAAGGAGAGTACAGCTGCCACGTCCTCGTCCAGCCCCAGCTGTTCAAGAACCAGAGCGTCCACGTCACTGTGAAAGGTAGACATCAAACATCTGATGACATCAAACATCTGATGACATCAAACATCTGATGACATCAAACATCTGGAGATGTTGGAAGTATTTCAGTGGCTGAGTAAAATGAGATGCTCATTTATGTTCATATAATGTTTGACAATGTTCTCTGGTTGTCTTCAGTGCCTCCCTTCATCCAACCTTTTGAGTTTCCGCGGTATTCCATCGGCCATCGCGTCTTCGTGCCCTGTGTCGTGCGTTCCGGCGATCTTCCCATTTCCATTACGTGGGAGAAGGATGGAAAACCCATCAATGCCAGCCTCGGTGTCACCATCGACAACATCGACTTCACCAGCTCGCTGCGTATCTCCAACCTCCAGCGAATACACAACGGTACCTACACCTGCATTGCCCAAAACGACGCTGCAGTGGTCAAATACCAGAGTCAGCTCATTGTAAGAGGTACGACTTGAGTTTCTGGGGCCTTTTATGTATATATAAAAAAATAGCTTCACCAAAAAAATTACTTGATTAAAAAACAAATTGATTGTGATACTTGTTATAGTTCCACCAAGGTTCAAAGTTCAGCCTCAAGACCAGGATGGAATCTATGGTAAATCAGTCATTTTAAACTGCTCGGCTGACGGTGAGCCACGCCCAACTATCGAGTGGAAATATTCCAAAGGTAAACGCGCGGCTTCAGCCTCAACTACCATAACGATATTTTCAGGATCTTTACTACAGTATGTTTTTCGTCGGCAGGTGCTGGGGTGCCCCAGTTTCAACCCATCGCTCTGAACTCGGGCTTCAGGGTCCAGCTGCTGGGGAACGGCTCGCTGCTGATCAAGCACGTTCTTGAGGAAGATGCTGGGTATTATCTCTGCAAGGTCAGCAATGATGTGGGAGCTGATGTCAGCAAGTCCATGTACCTCAACGTGAAAAGTAAGAAGCATTATCAGTCAAAGCTGATTGTTTTGACCAATTTCTTTTTTATCTGCGTCGTGAGGTCACAAATTCCAGAATTATTTTTTGTCACTAAACTGTAAATATTATTAAGACAACAAGAGTTCAGTGTTTCAGGTGAGAGAGTTTCTACAGTGAAGTCTCAGCCGAACAGTGTCGTCTGCCTCAGACACATGTGGGTGTTTATCCACAAGTAGCCAAAAACACGCTTTCCCCTCATTACACTGTGAACTCCAGCTGAAGCCGACATGTGGAAAGCTGCGTGCTTTCAATGTGCTAAATGTGCGTGTGTATCATTTCTGTTTCCACCCACTCTGGGTCTCACTCCTTCAAACAACATACCCAGCTTACAATTTTAGGATGTAAAAATGGCTCCCTAACATTTCCATTAAGTAACAAAAATGCTGAAAATGTTTTTTTAAAAGTTATAATATCTAAAAGTTAGAAAAAAAGAATATTCAAAGCATCAGTTTTTTAACCTTGTGTTAACATTATTGCTTGGTTGTTATTCAGACATTTTTATTCTCTAACATTTTTTAAAACATTTTCCTAACTACTTAGGAAGTAATGTTTTGATATTGAACTTTTTTGAGAACTTTGAGAACTTTTAGAGAACGTTAGCCAGCATTCAAGAGATGATAGCTGCATATACACACAAGAACAGAAAGATAATGCTTCCGATTATATTCCGTCATATATTCAGATATTTTGAAAAATCTACGATGACTCTGTGAGAGATTCCAAAGATCCAAAGATTCTCCAAAACAGGAGCAAAGGTTTAAATCTGAAATGGTCTTAATCCCTTTAACTTCAAGAATGTGACATTTCTGATTGAAACAGGCTATTTTGAGGAAAAACGAAAAATGCACAATTTTGATTTCGATTTGAAGGTGTGAATCTATAGTGTTTATACGTGTAAATATTAACTTACAGATTCGTCACTGTGAAATTTAGCGACACCTTTGTGCGCTTGAAATTCATAACAATGAAATTCGTTTGATTTGAAAGCATGTTTTGCTACAGCATGTGACGCAGTCGCTAAATGAACTGTTTTAATGTCAGGTTATGCAGCTAATCCCCGTCTGCTTCTCGCATGCAGTGGCGGCTGTGTTCTCATTTAATCAGAGTGTGATGTTAGAGAGCCTTATTTTCACACCCCGCTCTTATCAGCACACAGCAGGAGCTTCCCTGCAGAGCTGCTGTCTTTTCCCAGTACAACCTTCTCTTCATCATCTTCCCAGCCAACAATTTTAGGTTGCAAGAATGTTTCCCTAATGTTTCTATTAAGTTGAAATGCTAAAAATGTTATTTTGAGTGTTATGGGAACGTTCAAAATTTCCAGTTTTTTAGATGTCGTATTAACATTATTGCTTTGTTTAAAAGCGTTTATTTAAACCTTTTTTTAATCTGTAACATTTATAAAACATTCCATTAACAACTTTAGAATAACCTTAATGATGTTTATGATATATAATATTACAAAAATGTTCTGCTAACGTTACTGCAAGCACATGTTCCTGAGAATGTTTCTGAGAATGTTCTCTGTTAGCTGCGTTACCCTTTTCTCTCTCTCTCTCTCTCTCTCTCTCTCTCTCTTATCTCTCTCTCTCTCTCTTTCTCTTTCTCTCTCTGTCTATTTCTCTCTCTCTCTCTCTCTCTGTTCTATGTACTGCTCAATTTCATGTTGTGTAAGAACACACACACAAAACTCAGTTCTCAGTGAGATCGATTAAGCTGACAGGTGAAATACTGTCGTATACACGTGTTGTTTGTAAGATGTTCAGCTCCCCAAGGAACAGTTCTGTTGTTGTGGCTCGCTGTAGTAATATGAACCTCCCTCAGAGGTTTGTCTCAGGGTTCACTGTGACCTCCCCAGTTTACCGCAAACAAGCTCCTCATTAAACTCTTCTGTGATCAGCGCTGAGAATTTGGACGTCCCTAAAGTCAAAGAGCAGAAGGAGAGAATTTTAGCAAAGATTATTTTCAAATTTAAACGTTTACCTTAAAACATTCGGCAGATTCTTTTATCTAAATCACAACTTAAATACACAGTAGCATTCTCTAAAAATCGAACCCATGACTTTGGTGTTGCTAGCCTGGCGATCGCAGTTTATCAGTGTTTGGGACAAATAGAGAAATTCTGTTCTTTGAAGACCCCCCCCCATAATCAAACATAATGAGGTGTGACATCACTGGCCATTTTACCATAATCTTCCTCTCCTTTGCTCTGATTGGCTGCACGCTTTTCCATTTTAAGCATTGTGATGTGTGTTAAGCATTGTGTCATTCTCCACGCAAAGCCCAATGGTGCGGTAAAGCAGCATATCAAGCTGCGGTGAACACGGCCACTTAACCAGTCAGCTCTCTGTTTACCCCAGTGCATCGTGGGGCAGGAGCTGCTGTACACATGCGGCTCATCTGCCTGCTGGCCCAGTGAGGCGGGAGGTTTTGGCGTACATCCCCCACACAGAAAGCCCTGAGCTCTGATGCGATAGGGTGCGAAGGGTGCCTCAGAAAGCCTGCAGGGAGCCAGGAGCTGCTATGAGACCAAGACGAGAAAGACATTACACTGCGTCTCGATTCCAAGTGGTTTCATTTTGGTTTGTGGCCAGTGTGTGTTATCTCCCTCCAACATGTTATTCGAACAGTTTTTTAAATTCTGTAACATTTTCAAATGTTCCAACAACAACTTATGAACATGAGCGTGTGTATATGTTTGATATGTATAATACATAACGTTAAAAAATGTTCCACTAACATTAATGCAAGAATGTTTTTAATAATGTAGAAAACTTTTAAATAACGTTAGCCAACATTCTGAGAATAGCTGAGATGAAGCCAATGTCGACGTGTCTCCAATGCACAGATGTATGCGCAGATTGATGGTTTGGGGTCAAGTGTTGCAGCGCTGTATAGAGCAAATTGTCAATTTTGACCCCTTGTGACCTAATTAGACTGATTAGTTTGACAACCACTCCAGTCTCATACACATCAAAACGTTCGTAAACATAATCTTTTGTCACTTTTGTGTTATTTTGTCTGGTTCTGAAAGTTAAAGGGCGAGATCAGCGTCATCTTTCCAAGAAAGATATTCCGCTCAGATCCGTGATACAAACGTTCCGGCTGAAAACTGCTCGGCTCTGAAAATCAATTCTGGATGTTTGTTCTATTCTTGTCCTCCATTGACAGCAGCCTCTTTCAGCTGGGAGAGCAGGCAGGCCGGAGCTGGTTGGCATGGTAACGTGTCCAGGTGAAAGGGAGATGCAGGCGGGGGGGGGGCTCTCGTGGGAGGAAAGGAGGGGTGTGAGGAGAGCAGCTAGGATTCCCTGCGGGCTGCATATATGAACCAGAGACTACTGACTCCTAGCCTATCCAGTGAGCTAGACCTGTCAAGGACACATCTTAAAAATTAGCCCAGTTTTTAGATTTTGAACAAATAAACAGTTATTTCCCAGCTAACCGGGAACATTCTCGAGACATTGGCTAACGTTCTCTTAAAGTTCTCTCAAAGTTCTCTCAAAGTCATCAAAAACGTTCTTGCTGTTACTTTAGTAGATTGTTTTTAATGTTATATATCATGTAAAAATGTTATTCTGAAGTTGTTAGTGGAACAAACACTATAGAATTAACAAAATGTTTTATGAACGTTCTCATAACTAAACCATGTTAATACAATGTCAAAAAAACTGGACGTTTTAAATGATCCTGGAACTTTCAACGTTTTTTGTTACTTAATGGAAATGTTAGGGAAACATTCTTACAACCAAAAATTGCTAGCTGTGTTGTTGATTACCTAATACTCTCATAATAAAAAAAACAACCCAGAACCCGTTTCTAGTTCCTCACACGCACGAGTAAAATAACACGCACGCTACGCACAGAGAAACCAAACGCGGATCATTACGGTCCATTTACGACCCCTAAACGAAGGAGTAAAACGAGCCGGATTCAATCACAGAGGATTCAAAAGAGACATAAATCACTCCTACAGCCAGCGAGGAGGTTCCTGCCCAGCAACACTCGGTTCCTCCCGCCGGATCTCAGGAGGAGAATTAGCATCTTCCCTCTCAGTCCAACCGCTGCTTGTAATTCTGCTGCATATTAAAGAAATACATCAACAGGGCAATTATGCAGTGGTGATAAAGACAGCTCGCAGCCTGAGGGAAGGTACAGCTGCCGCTCCAAGACAGAGTCTACTTTCCTCTTTAGTGTTTTATTCCCGATAATCACATAACGACCGAGCGCTCGGCCAGGATAAGAAATAGGATGCCGGTTTAAGCCGCTTGCGTCTTTTACCGAGGGACCGTACAGCTTAATTTTTGCCCTCTGATCAACTGTAGTAGTTTTTAGAGACTTCATACGCATCCTCTCGCTGTTTGTTCATTCCTGTTGCGCTGTGCCCTTTGAACTTAAACTATATGTTGTGTTTGTGTTTCAGTTTAGGAAGAATTTCTATCAATGCTCATAGTAAATTGCGTATTGTCAAACTTTATTAATTGTAAGTTGATTATTTGCACAAGAGGGTGCAGACTGTTTTGATATTTGCAGTCAGTCCACTCTGTGGCCATTTTGGTCGTGGTCAGGAGTTAACAGGCAAACAAATCCATTTTGTTTGACAAGATTATCTTTTAATAAAATACAGTTATCAACTCATTGAGTTCTTGCAGTAATGTCAGTAGAACGTTTTTCTAACATTATATAATATGACATCAAAAACGTTACTCTTAAGCAGTTTGTGGAACATTTAAAAACACTACAGATTAAAAAAACGTTTGAAAAACGTTCATGTAAAAACACAAGATCTTCGTTCAGGGATACACATGTAAAAGTGTTTTTTTGCTGCTGAGCTGAGAACTGCTGGAGTGAATAAGAGATGACATGTAAACGGTCGAGACTCTCAACCTGACACAGCCAATCACATCACCCGCTGTACCGATGCTTCCTCGTACCCGCCTGGTGCGCTTGCTCCCCCAATAAATGTCTCTCAGGACCCAAGACACGAGCGTGTACAGTGTGTGTGTGTGTGTGTGCAGTGTGTGTGCAGTGTGTGTGTGTGTGTGTGTGATATTACTCATGTACCACATTTACAATGTCTGGGGCAGTAAGAAGTTTTGATCTTTGACATTTTAAATTGCTACATTATGCTTGTATGAAAAGCGTAAAGTTAACGGTGGTTAATGTTATACGAAACAGATGTTGAGTTTAATTTGCGGCGATGTCGCGTTTGTTTTTATAATGCATCTTCGCGTCTCTGTTTCTCGCTCAGTTCCAGCCATGATCACGTCGTATCCCAACAACTCGCTGGCGACCAAAGGAGAGAAGATCGAGATGAGCTGTAAAGCTCATGGTGAGAAGCCCATCATGGTTCGGTGGGAGAAGGAGGTGGAGAAGGAGAAGCAGTCGCACATGATTAACGAAGACATGTGGAGGCACACGATAACGCTGAAGATCGGTGATGAGGTCATCTCCACCCTGCAGGTCTGATCTTCGTACATTGTGGTTTTTCACTCATGGCCTCGGCTGCGTTAAGACTTATTCACATCAGTTTAAATGATTTTGAAAGTAAACTGTGTGCATCTCATGTGGAACACAAATGGTTATGTTAGGCGGGGTGTTAATGACTGACAGCCTCGGTCCCCATTCACTATCATAGAGATAAAGGCTCAATGAAGGTGAATGGTGACCGAGGCTGTCAGTACTTAACGTTCTGCGTTTAATGTTCCACAGAACTCATATTTTAGATAAACATGTAGAAACATGTGACAATGACCCTTTCAAATTCAACGTTATGCAAATTAGCAGGCCGACAGCCAATGGTGGTGGGTTATTTACACACCGTTTTTATGAATTCAGATCTATCCAACAATGCGAGAAGATTCTGGCTTCTACTCCTGTCATGCCATCAACTCTTACGGTGAAGACAGAGGCATCCTTCAGTTGACGGTTCAAGGTAAGGGGATTGCCATTTAAAACATTAGCCATTCTCAATCATTGTTATAATGTGAAGAGGCTTTTGTAGACTGAGAACCTGAGAACTTCATGTTGACTTATCAGAGCCACCAGAGCCTCCAAAGGTGGAGATTCGTGAGGTGAAGGAGAGAACCATCGCCCTCCGCTGGACCATGGGATTTGACGGGAACAGCCCCATCACCGGCTACGACATCGAGTGCAAAAATAAAACAGGTGCGTTTGTGTTATGTGTGTGTTTCGTGTGTGCTGGTCACATGATCTGTCTCACTGCATGTTAAAATCAGGCATTAAATGTTTTCCAACTGGACTGTTATGTTCTTGCAAAGCCACACATAACAGACAAATGTTTGATTGACAGGTAACAGGCAAATGTTTGATTGACAGGTAACAGGCAAGTGTTTGATTGACAGGTAACAATGCATGTGGTAACATGCATTTTGAAGTATCTCTAAATATACCTTTTCACCCAGTTTTTTTCTTAACAATCACGCTTAGTTTTAGGTTCTTGTCCAGGACCACTTGCATGTTCCTACCTGTGTTGCTTCTAAACCAGTTGCACATTCCTGTCTATGTACAGAAACCTGGGAGAGAGCTCGGAGAACCAGAGATGTCTCCCCCACCCTGAATCAGGCCACCATCATAGAGCTCCACCCATCCTCCACCTACCACATTCGCATGTTTGCCAAGAACCACATTGGAGACAGTGAACCCAGCAATGAGCTCACCGTAACCACAGATGAAGCAGGTAAGACAATGGCCAATCATCTGTGGCCTTGTCAACACATTAAAGTCAACAGGAAATCATTTACAGTGTATTTAATTTAGTTAACTTACAATGCATTCCCGCTATGTATATACACTCTATTATAAGTGTATTTGTGTTTTTATTGTGATTTTATGAGTAACTCAAACGTAGTAGCGCTGACTGTTGAACTTTTATAGTAGACAGAGAAGCAATTATGTTGCACTACCGCCAACTGGTGGTCAAAACTGGCATTACAACAGCGTGATGGATATACTGATAACCGCTGATGACGTTGCTTAACAAATACAATACCAGTTATCAGAGCAGGCCAGTGTGATACTCCTGTAAACCGAATGAATGTCTGACCTCCGTAGATCCCGAGGGGCCGCCTCAAGACGTGACTCTGGAAGCCATCACCTCCCAAAGCATCAAAGTTACATGGAAGGTATATGCAGCAATATATGCCCCCTATATGCCCCCTATGTCCCCTATATGTGTATGTGTGTTCATACATAACTATATACTGTATATAATAAAAAGGTATATAAAACGTCACACAAGCATACAGGCGTCACATGTTTAACAGATATCACCCGATTATCATCCACAGGCCCCTCTGAAACATTTTCAGAATGGAGTGATCAGAGGGTATCAAGTGTGTCACAGGGAACACTCAGTGAACGGCAGTCACCAGTTCGTCTGTATCAGTGTGGAGGCCACAGGAGAGACCGAGTCGCTGAGCCTCAATAACCTGAATAAGTTCACGGAGTATGAGGTGGTGGTGCAGGCCAGTAACAGCGCCGGTCCAGGTCCCGCCTCCAGCGAGGTCCGCGCCACTACCATGGAGGACGGTAAAGCAAGCCTGACCTTGTTATGAATGACCTGTAAATGACGGTGTATTTTAACGTTATATTTCAACTGTAAACAGTCTTACTAATATTTTCAAAGCTTCAATAATGTCTTTAAAAATGACTTCGTAAGCATTTTCTGTTCGCTGATCACATTTACTGTATTTGCATCTTATGGTGCCATCTAGCGAACACTAGATGTATTACAGCGCTTGAAATAGTTTATCGTCTCCTATTTTTAACCCCAAGCCAATTTCAAGTTGAAGTTCATTTTACTCAGTCATTTCGCGGTTTTGTCGGTTTCTGAGATGTGACCGATTTTTTCGTCTTCCGCCTGAATGTGTTCAGTGCCCGGCAGAGCACCAGAGACGGTGGTTGCCACCGCGTCTTCACCCGAGAGCATCTCCGTGTCCTGGCAGACTCCGTCAAGAGAAGCTCTCAATGGTGTCCTGCAGGGCTTTCGTCTCATCTACTGGGCCAATCTACCAGACGGAGGTACATTTTAAATCCCTCGTTATTAGAAATGAGAACTGAGAGATACGTGTTCCTGTAGCTCAATGGGTAGAGCAATGCGTTCGCTTTTTCAACTATGGGTTCGATTCCCATGGAACACGCATGCTAATCAACATCAAAACTGCCGTTTTATGTTTACGTTGTACGTTTACTAACCACCAGGGGGCAGAATTTACCTTATTTTCAATAGGTAATTTTCCTTCCAGGATCAAAAGCAGAGGCGGAATCCCAGCATGCACACTATACAGAATCCATAATATATAGTGAGCCAAATTACAAATATTGCAACTTAATAGAAAGTATACTGGAATACTGGAAGTGTCCGTCCATGCATGTTTCTGAGCAGAGTATTCCAGCGCAGCATATGCATTTTGTAGAAGTATGCGATTTGTTGTTTGGGTGCAGTGTTATGCCAGCACACAGATCTAAAGCGTCTGAAGAAGGCCTCTTATGAGCGATGCAAACCGCTAGGCGAGTCAATCAATCATGCAGCGCTGCAATGCACAAACCAGAGCGCAACATTCCCCACACCTGTTTAATTGGCTGCTTTTATGGCTCTGAATCATTTTGTGTTCAGTAAAACAAACTCACAGCACACATTATGTCGATTCTGCTCTTTCCCGGAGCTATTTGCTTTTAAATTGCCTTATTATGAAGCAGCACAATCCAGCACCAAGCAGCAGAGAGAGAGGCTACAGCAGCACAGAGAGTGCTTACAGAATGAGATATTTCAGAGGAAAGAATAGAGGGAATAAAGAAGGGAAGACATCAATAATGCAAAATCTGCAACTTCTGGAAAGCAGCAAAGAATCAGAGAGTCCACGATCTGTCTTCAGTCTCAACATCGGCCCAGTACACAACTCACAAACCAAACACTGTTGTGCATTCACTGTTCTGTATATGAAGTTCTGTATATAATTAAACGTGGTCTTGAGGATAAAGTTTTGCTCTTGGTCTTTTGTGGCACCACAGAACTGGGGGAAATCAGAAACGTCACCACTCAGAGGAGCCCGCTTGAGCTGGAGGGGCTGGAGAAATATACCAACTACAGTATCCAGGTGCTGGCCTTCACCAGAGCAGGAGATGGAGTACGCAGCGACCAGATCTACATCCGCACCAAAGAAGACGGTAGGACTATAGCCGCTCTCCTTGATGAGGATTTAAAGGGACAGTGGGACACCCAAAAAATGAAAACTTCTATTGCATTCACTTACTCTTGTATGTCGGAACATTGTGTTCTGAAAAGATCTTTTAACCTACATGAAACACAGTGGGAGATGTTAGGCAGAACCACTCGCTTTTACTGTATGGAAATGTCAACGTTATCAAAATTTCTCCTCCTTTGTTTCACACAAGAAAGCAAGACATACACATTTGAATGACATGAGAATGATGATGAATTGACGAATGACAGAATTTTCATTTGGTGTGTACTGTCCCTTTAAGCAGTCTGTCAACAGCATAAAAGAGTTTGCTCTTCAAAAGTCAACAGATGAAAGATTCCCTCCAAAACAGCCTGACTTTGTTCTCCGCAGTGCCAGGTCCGCCTGGCGGGGTGAAGGCAGCTGCAGCCTCCAGCTCTGTGGTGTATGTTTCCTGGCTTCCTCCACTGAAGCTCAATGGTGTCATTAGGAAATACATAGTCTTCTGTTCCAGCTCGCATCCCACGGTAACACTCAGCCAACTTTGGTCTCATACTAACAGGAGGGAAGTGTATCAGGCTGGCTGTTAGGACAGTGTTAAACAGACTGTGGAAGTGTAAAATAGTTTAGCTGACGATCGATGCCGTGTCATAAAATTCATAAATGATCAAAATCCACCTGCATCTGTGGTCAAGGCTCTGATACAAGCAGTCTGATACACCTTTACAAAGACAACACATAAAATACATTTTATATGTTTATGTTTTTGAGACTATATAGAATAAACAAATGCTTAAAGCTTCAGTCTGTAACTTTTTTGGTTAGAATGGACAAAAATCAGTTACTGAGCAAGTGTGACAGACCAGTGATCAGACAGATCAGAACAGATCAGTGTTCAAAACGGTCTCCTAACACTGATTTGCAACAGTAAGTTTGTAAAAATGATTTATAGTTTGAGTGGGATGGTCCAGTTTCACAGAAAGTGTCCATTTGTAAACAGAAAATAGATCCGGCTGCTATATCACATGTCTGTATATGATGCAGTATTCGTAGCCTTTTTTAATATGTCGCAGTTGTTTAAAATTTTAACTTGTCGCCAATTTTAAGAAAATAACTACCTGCAATTTTATGTTTTGCACATAGATGGCGGTAAAGATGCAGAAGTTACAGATTGCCGCTTTAATGTTGATGTAATATTTTTTTATTGTTAAAATATTTTCTCGTAGCTTAA
>JAZGTI010007917.1:0-20919 GCA_036877585.1 Botia kubotai
GATGTCATCTTTTTCCATAGTTACTTGCAGAAGAAAGTTTGTCAAAGCCAAAGATCAGTAAAGTAAGAGAGGTAATTTACTTCTGTCTATTTTGTTACATGCTAATTTAACTTAATGTGTTTGTACTTAATTGTAGTTGTGTTTTTACTAAAAATAATTGTAATTTGATTTTTCATACAAATGAAAGTGAATAAGGAATAAGGAACGTGAAAAAGAAACAGTTTGCTTAATGCTGAATTGGTTTTAATTGTAAAAGTACTTTGTACTATGTAAGTACAAATAAGTAAGTACTATGTTTATTGCTTCTTGCCAGAATTTGATATAATTTCAGTTTGTACTTATTTGGTAAAGAAAGTGCAAAACCTATTTCTCTTGACACAATGACATGTAAATACACATTAGCCTTTTCATGAATCCTGTCAGTTTATGTTATCTCAAAAAGCAGAGATTTTTTACCCTTAATTCACATAACAGGCCTGTCCACATTGTTGAGTTTGCAAGTCTCAGGGGTTTGAAGTCCTTTAAGGTGAAAGATTCTGAACAGACAAGCCTGGTCAAAGTACCAAAATTTGCCACAGGATTTACCATAAACTAGTGTCTAATACGCTGCAGTCTGTTTTCATAAAGAAGAGACTTTATGGTGTTTAAAAGGTTTTTAATGTCATTTTAGACTGTCTGCCAAAGCGGTAGTGATTATTAAAAGATAAAACACAATTTCATTCACAGTAACTATATGCAACCCTGTAGTTATCCACAATTTCTTTACTGTTCTCTGAAGTGGCCAGAAGTAATTTTGCAGAATGGATTCTCTGACATTAGATAGCGTTTCATTGCTGGCATTTTGTTAGGACAAACTATATCCATATGCGGTTTGTCACAGATTTTAACTGGAAAAGACAAAGATCATTGTTCGCCACTGTGGCACATTTGAAAAGCGCCTTGTTGAAGGACCATCGTGAAAGGTGGAGTCCAAAGACATGATGCTTAATCCAATTTCTTAATGTTCTTCTTGAGTTCTCCTTTCCATTTGGTAGGCTTTTGTCTGTATTTTGATCACGCATGGATATAGAGTTTTTCCTGTTTCCATGCAGTTCATCATTGTTTTATAATCAAAGTCGAATTCATCATGCAGGAATCCTGAATTCTTAGATGTTTATGTCAAAAAGCAATGGTCCAAAACAATAAGTGCTAGCTATCTAAGTACATTAGCATTAGCATTTACAAGCAACAGACAAAAATTTCATCAGGTTTCACAAATTAGTTACTCCCCAAACCACAGAAAAAAATCTAAACTTTTTATCTTCTTTTGACTTGGATCTAAGAGTGACTTAATTTAGTCCATGATCTCAAATTCCTTGGAATTTAGTTTGGGCTATTTGCATGTTGGACACTGACTAAAGCTTTGTAATTTAGCTAACACTTTTAATGAAGGCAGCTTGCATGACACAGGGCAACATGTGGTGCCTTGATCAGGAACATCATATTGTAGCCAAGGTGCTGACAAAGGATTTGTGGGGTTTGAACCTACAACTCTACCGCCATTGCAGAAACTCTAAGCTCATAGTAATCTCTGTGTGCACTGTTTTGATTGGCTTGTAGATGGCTGGAAGTGGGTGTGGTCAACTTGACCTGTACACAGTTTTGGGTCACTTATCTGCGGGTGCTGCAGGAGGCTATCTGGCCTGGAGGAAATCTGCCAGCTCAGCCACGACCCCAGCGCAGCCAGCAGCAGAAAGAGGACACCAGAAAGCAGGCCCTACAGTGCCTTATGAAAATACTGCCAGGTTGGTCCCCAAATAATACACACACATGCATGAATGTGTTGCTGAATTTAATGAAAACATCAGTTTTAGAGATCTCCTCTGACACAGTTTTAAGGGTTGATCATGGAAAGTTTTTGTAATTTAAATTGCTTTTAGATTCTTCACTTAAAGGTGCAGTAAGAGATTTTCAAGACACACAGTTGATAGGCTACTAGAGTGTTTTGGTGTTGTGGTGACTGGTTCGATCCGCTGGGTTTTTCTCCCATTTACACAACCAGGACTTTGTGCAAGCACAAAATTTTTTTCAATCCACACCCAAAACAGACATTCGTAAAATATTCACAAAACTGTTTGTGTAGGTGATTTTTTTTTTTCATTTCTCAGAAATCACTTACTGCACCTTTAATAACTGACCGAACAGTGATCCAATGTAATTAGTATGTGAATGTCACATGAGTAATGTGAAATATTAGTTTTAAAATTACTGACTTCTATTCAGTCCAAACACCCGTTTAAAATGTTTAAACATGACCTAAATCACAATATCAGGTGGATATCAAATATCATATCAGGTGAATATCAAACATCAATATCGAAGTCGTTTTGCATTAAATAAGCTGGTAGTAATTTAATAATGACTTTCGGAAAAGGTGGAATTGGGTTCAGCTATTCAGAAGTACAGCTTTAACACATAAGCTCAACAGACTGAGAGTAATATTGCTGTAGCTGATCAATAGTGTCGTGTTGGCCAGTGTCTACTAAGGTAATTGTGTGGTTCTGTGTTTTTATAGATCTGATCTCAGATCTGCTAGGTTCTGAAAAGTACAGGACCTCTTGGCAGACGGTTGTGGACTCCTTTCAGGACCCCACCATCAACAGGTGTGTTTCAGAACTGAACACAAACAGATAACAATCAGTCTCTTGTGCAACGTGTTGACAAAACTCCCCCAACACTTTCATTATATTCTACTCAGGATAAGCATAACGCAGTGGACATGTGGCCTGAATGGCTAAAATGGGTCATATATTACCAATGCTTGCATCATCTTTGTTATGACCCAGTAAGTAAATGAGGGAAAATGTGGTGTAGATACATAGCTGTGCTGTATTATAATGGCACGTTTATAGGCTGTTACACAGACGGTTGATATACTATACGCGGTTTATTCCCACCAGCTCGAAATTTGAGAGAGCTGTTCTCTGATTTACTGCAGCATGTCATAGTCTCTGCTGTAAAGGTGAAGCAGAAGGCTTCCTGTAACTCAGGCAGAGCATGGCACAAGCAATGGCAAGGTCATGGGTTCGATTTCCAGGCAATGCACATGCTGTTATAATGTATAACTTGAATGCTAAATGCATACCTGTATGTGCTGTTACAATCTTATAGCTTGATATTAACTGCAAGCAATTGCAAATTAGCTTTAAAAAGTTGTTTGTTGGTTTGTCGATTATGTGATGTTACGTGTGTAGCGACTGTAGGACTGGATGTCCCGCCTTTAAGTTAAAAGAGCCAATCACCTTTTTGATAGAGGAATCACTTGTTTTTTTCTTTTTTTAAACTATGAAATAATTTGAGCTAATGAAGCAATGTTAATTATACCACTGTGATTAAATATCACTGATTTGAAATGTATTATTGAAACACGATTTACACGTTTGGAGATTTCAGTCTTTTCACATTCGAGTAGGAGCTGTACTTACATGCTTGTTGTCATTACAAGTTGGCTGTTGAGTAAACCAGCTTGCCTAAAAGGAACTTGTGACCTATGACTGTGCTTTTTGTGTTGTTTTGTTTTATTTTTTTGCAGGCACCTTGTTTACTGCATCTGGGATCTGCTCATCGAATTTCTCGTCCCAGAGGCGTCTGACAAGGGCTTTCAGAAAACGCTTCTGCACAGCCTGTCTAAAAATGCTGAGAAGCTGCCGCCATAGTTCGATGGAGCAGACCAGACACAACTAAACTTACATATTAATCACATCACTCATAAACATAGTAAAGAGTGGCCAGTTAACAGCATAACATGGAAATACAGGTAAGAACATGTGAGCAGAGTGTGGATTTGGATCTGTGTTTGCGATGTCTGGCACCAATTTAGTCTCTTTTTTCCTTGGACTCAAACACTGCACATATCCGGGCTAGCTTTGATTAATGAGCACCTGTTTTGTGTTTTATCAAAACATAAGTCTGATCTCTGAAGCCCCACAAACTTTCATCCACCTTGTTTTCACATCGGATTTGGGGAAACGTCTTGCAGATGGACTTTACAATTGCGCAAAATGACTAATATTCAGACTGAATACAGAAGATGGCTTTCGGTCAGTTCCCATGTTCCTACTGAGCTGTTGCTAGCCCTTCTCACTTGATATACCTGTTTACACATATTACCCCCTCTGCCCATTAATACATTTAGCGATTCTGCTTGCTGACTTCATCATAAATGTTCTCCTGCCTTGTAATTGGAGAAGCCTGTTTTTCCTATGAGATTCTTCTGAAGTATGAAATTTGTTGTTCGCACATGTCATTTCTTTTTCTCGTGTTACAGTAACGCTCAACGTGCTTTGTGGTCTTTCAGCCAAGTTAATAAGCATTAAAATGTGATTTCTCTCCTCACAACCTGTGATTAAATGGTTAAAAGTCCACAAAGCTGCCTCTATGGAACAAAGGTCATGTTTATGTGTCAAAAACGGGCATTTTATGTCTTAATATTTTACAAAGGCCTTTTGTTGTAGGTCTTAAAAACCTTGTAGTTTGTGATCTTATCAATCTCATTCCTGGTGCAGTGACACCTTGTGTATATAAGTTAAATATGTTATAGGTTTACTAAAGTTTATTTAAATGTATGAAGCGGCAATTAAGTTCTAACACCAACTGATAATCAAAGACAATGGGCTTCATTCACTAATCATTACTTTCAAATTGCATACTTTAAACTTTTAAATTTCACCGAAAAATTCCATGCAGAAAAAAATGCATAAAACATGCCCATACAATGTCAGCGAGGCTTTGTGCACAACCTCTCCTGTACAGCCATTTGTCACTCTCTTCAAACGTTTTTTACACTCAGTAAAAATTAGCTGTTGTCTGAGAGCACACCCCATTGGATAATTTTAAGTATGAAGTCACAATTTCCACAATATCCTCAATTTCTGCATGAAAAATGGTTGGTAATTGAGGCCCAGCATTTTATAGTTTACACATTTTCTTTAGGCTTTAGATGCCTCTAAAGACGCTAGCACAATTAAATAATGTCTTTATTGCCTTAATGTGTGTAAATATTTCAGTTAAAAAAAACACTGTTACAATAGATGCACGTTACTGCGTCTTGTTCATTCATCAAGATAATATGGAATTTTGAAAAGCTACTGTCAAAACATTTCATTGCTTCTGTTTTCAAATGTTTTATTGTAATTCCTGCTTTGCCAAGTCGTGATGTTAAATCGCTAAAACAACTCAATAGTTTTAATTTAAAATGTTCCAGTCTTTTATCTTTGTCATCATGTGATCAGTCTTAATGTATGCAGATTTAAATGCAATCCTGCGCTGTGATCCTAATTACTTTTGCTCAGCTTGCATTACAATGACTTGATGGCTTTATCGCACTCTACTAAATGCGCTGAATGTTGCACTGTTTTGTAATTTGTGTGTGTGTTTAAATCTGTTGGTGTGTATATATTGTAGTTCAGTTTAGTTCAGAAAGAGGATGCAGCAGCTGATATCGTCACAAATATTTCAGTGTAAATGTGTGTTACGGGGATATCGTCACTTATTTTATAGCATGTGCCTACAGTGTTTATTCTTTGTGTGGCATGCTATAGTTTTCTTATTTGTTGTAACTAATTCTAACTTAATTGTAAATCAATTCAATGTATGATATAGTAACATAGATGTGATCTGAGATTAAAATCAAGGAAAAAACAACTGGTACCAAAAACACCACGTACTATGATATATATTAAATGGCACAAACAAATCTATCAAAATATAAAAGCTTATCAGTAGTGTTGTGTATTATTATTGCACTCTAGTATTTAACCCAATGTACAACAATTTCAAGGATCCTGACCAAACTTCACAGAATTGATTTTACCTCAGATTTGTTTTGTCTCGTTCTAACAAGGTTTTCAGTAATATGAAACTTGAGCCTTACATGATAAATATTACACATGATGTACTTGATCACATGCTTTGCATGATAAAGATGGTGTTGTGTCATTAACAAAGGACAGGAAGATACTTTGCTACCAAAATTTAAGGATTTAATCTCTCTTGATATATATATATTGTTGTATATAGTTTCTAGCTGACACAGTTGTGTGTGTATATCCACTGAACTGGATTATAGATGGTAATGGACAGCTGTATGAGTTTTCTGTCTAAAAATTAAATGTGACAATAGACCATCTTTTGGCAGCACTTAAGATCTTAATCTAATAATAATAATTATTTCTTCAGTGATACATTGTCATTTTAATGTACATGTACACCTTTGTATGTGGTCTGATGCTATTTTGATTCCATTTGGTTAGTGCCATTGTTTTTATAAGTGAAAATATCAGCATTTCGTCATGTTAATTCACTCTGAAAATAACAAAGAAAAACCTGAACGCATCTCTTGCTAAATCCTTCTTTTGCTAGGTAATACTGCACTGCTCATTTCTCCATGATATGAGATTACAAGCACAGATGCCCTGGAACTAAACCTCCAGATTTCCAAAGTTTTTCAAAGTTTTAGCCCTTGGAAAAAGAGGTCTATCTCCAAAATCAACAGAAATGGATTAACAGAGAGACCTCAGATTATTGAAATCAGAACAAGTTTCTGGGACTAATTCTGGTGACGGGAAAATGAGTTTGGCAAGTTGACTTTTATCTTAAAAATGTAATATCATGAACATGACGAATAGCCCTTTGCCTTTAAAACCATGAATATCTTTGTTACGAAGAGACAACAAAAATACAGCTTGATAAATCCTGCGAATGTATCATTTTGCCGGCCAGCAGCATCTGCTCCTAATACTGTTTCTGTTGTCTCTAATTTCAGAGTAATATTCGCATTTTTGGTGTGGTGTCCAGAGTTTCCTCATATTCACATGCGTTTCACTGAAAACATGAGGAAAATACTCCACTTCCTGTAGACCAATTGTATTAAAAAGCCACATTAGTTATGTAATGACTAATAATAACAAAACAACTTACTCTAGTCCTCAGATTAAGCTCATATTCAGAAACACAAGCTGCTGCGCATATGTTTCTCAAAGATCTCCAAAACAATAGTGTAGATTCTGTGTCTTAAACAGCTTTGCTGTTACTTCCCTGCTTCCTTAAATGACATGTGTTTGGAAAGACCTGTAAGGGCAGCACACAATGCACTGAATAAAGGAAAAGACAAATAGTGGATGTGCGCCATCACACGGAAAAGGTTCTTTGTTTCTGCTCATTTGTCCTTGAATGACTCGCTCTAAGTTTCTTAACAGCATTTTGAAGAAGTCCTTTAGCAATTAAAGCTAATTATTTCTGTCAACCAGAGGCTGTATTGATGTGGGCTGCGGTTGCGCTATGCTAATAACGCTAGGCTACCACAAAGCCTGGTGTCATGAACTTGTGCGATGCAGCTCACTAGCCTGAAGCTTCACTACAAAAAAAAACACATTTATTTGCTTTCATACCGCAGCCAATGACATTTCTTAGTATTGCCGCTCAGTGCAGTTGCTGCTCAGTGCAGTTGTTTAGATATGGAAAAGCGCAGTTTATTCTTATCCACTCTAATGATATTAAAATAGCTTTGCATACATAAAGCAGCTAATGTATTGCTTTATGTATGGTTTGTTTTGACCAAACTGAAGTCTCAAGTGTGAATTGATGTACTCTCTTTTTGTGACATGCAATAGTGAGGGTTTATTTGTACAGCTCTTCAATCTCTTTCTAGGGGTGAAATGACAGGGACCATGTACTGGTTTCCACAAAGCTCAGAACACAAGGCAAAAAAAAGTCCATTGAATTAGTAGCATGTGCAAAGTGCATTGAATTAGTGGCATGTGCTAAGGCTGGCATGGTCATTACTATTGATTATACTTGGGAATGTAGGGATTTGAAAAGACCCTAAGTAATAATCTTAGCATGTAGTTTGTTCTGCATTGAGACAAATGATACCTAAAGGCATGTGGATTGTTAAGGAACGGTGCACTGTTACTTTTCTAAAGATTTTAGTCTGGCAGATGAATGGACAATCTGCTGGAACGTATTAGGTTTTTGTGTTGAAGGAGGGGGCCAGAGTTATTTAGGGACAAGGACATTATAAGGAATTGGGGATGAGCGTTATGCCTTTGGCCGGTATCACCCATCATAGCAAACATCTAGTCCCCTGCTTGCATCATTGTTGTTACTTTTGCACAAGTACCACTCGTTATTTTTCATTTTAACTTTTAACTTATTTAAATGGAAAATTCCATTTAATTTTTAAGCATGGGAAACTCTTTAACCATCTGCTCTATATGTCCTAAATATCATATAAATGATGTACTGTTTGCTTCACTTATCCTGCCAATTATCCAAAATCTCTGACACTGAGTGCCACTGACTGGAATGTAAGCGGACATTGGCAGTAAACTAAAAATAATCTACAGAAAAAAATTGATTTTAGTCAATGTCAGTGGAATTTTAAAACATTTAATAATATGTGTTGTACTCACAGACTAATGATGGTTTTAGGGAAAGGAACATCAAGATTATCAGATTATTAGAACATTAATTATCGTTGTGATTCATTGTGATGGTGAGCTGTTCATTATAAATATGGTAAGTTAGTGATTAATGTTTTTGTGTTTAGAATAAAAAGATAAATACACGTATTATCTTAATTCAACCTAACATTTAATTAGAGTTAGATTAATTACTTTGCTTACAAACCCTTTCACCATCCTCTTTAAACATGTCCAGTGTGTTTATAAGCTAAGTGTATCCCTACGAGCACGTTCTACAAATACTGGGAAACACTCAACAGAGCAGAAATGCCCCGATGTTAGACCTCAGAGCATTGTTCCTGAAGTGCTGCTGATCTGAATCTGCTCATCTAAGACCAATGACGTCTAAGTCACAGAAAAAGCAGGTCCATCCAGGACCACCAGCGTCCATGTCATGATTGATCTCACAAATAAAGCAAGCAAACACTGGAAAGGAGCATAAATTTGCAGCCTGTGAATTCACATTTACAGACAGTTTATGGTGAGGAAATATCTAGCATAGTGGCCAAAAAACTGGGCTGGTAACCGGACGATTGTAGGTTCGAGAAATCCATGAACTGGCGTAATCCATGAACTATAAACATTGTGCCCTTGAACACAAGTTCCTCCAAAGGATTGTTCTTTATCTAAATTGAATGGCTGCTGGTTTTGGAAAACCGTTTTCTTTCTACAAATATGGTTCGCTTTAGTGTAATCTTTTATGCATTGAAGTCATGAATCCAAATTTTTTGTTGTTAGAACTGTTTTTGTTAAACTATACCTAGCATGGCCTCCACTTTACCGGTTTGTTTGAATGTGTCAATTAATCTTAATCTGCATCAATTAATCCTAATATTGTAACTGCAACATGGATTTATTTGTTATTTATTGTGGGTTATGTTTATCATGGCAACGTAATTCCAAAATTGTACATTTTATATAAAATAAAATGTTTAAGTTATACAATTTAGTTAAACCCCATTTTTGTAAAGCGCAGATCACTTTATGTTGCATCACAGGATATCAACACCTCAGAAAAGCATGTACAGATGATGAAAATCCTGACAGCCCTGATGCTCGTGTCAGCGATAATTTCTGGCTCAGAATAATAAACTAAATATTTTAATTTGATTACATATTAAGTTACATCCTGCTTGGGCTGGCAAGTGCATCAAGTATTTACTTCATTCGTGTGGTTTATAATTCATCCATTGCGGTTCAGTAATTAAAGCAATAAATCATGTGTGTCATCTGCTATACTTCTGGACAATTGAATTTGGACAGTTGATTATTGCTTTTCGGTATCTCTGGCTATGTTGAACGTTTTGGCCATATTTATTTGGTGATAATTGATTTCAAAGTTTAATTTCCCCTTTTTGGTCGGCTTGTTGAATAATTGAAGATTAGCTTTTTCTCATTTTTGTGGAAAACACATGGTTTCTCTGAAGTTATGCAATCGTTTGCTAAACGTTTATTCTCCAGAACCATTTGACCATTTTTCACATTTTTACAATTTTCTTATTGTTGTTCCCTCCCAGTCTTATGCAATAAAACAGAATACATGCATTAGGTTAAGTGTTGACAAGTATCATTTAGAGTCTGGTTTGTTTTATCCTGCCGCTTTAGTCAGTGCCAGTAAGTTGTGTCTAATGCATTATTGGTCTGACTGTAAAATCGATCAGTCTGATTTTAGTGTCATACCCTCTGTAAATAGCTTCCTTACACTGGAATATTGATAACTGCATATTGACGCAGTGCAGTAAAGCATTTTTTGGTGCAACCATTTAATTCCCTGTATACGGTAAGCAGCATTTTTAGCGGGTCTGGTTCAGCAACAATAAATCACATACACAAAACGTTTATGTTGGTTTAAAGAATGGACAGTTAAGAGAAGTCCAATATGATTTCTGTCATCAGTTATCCTTATGACTTACATTGGGAGAAATTCTGTAGAATGTTGATGCTGCTCTTTTCTTCATACAATGAAAGTGAATATTTGCTGAGGCTGTCAGTCACTAACATTCTGCCTAAACAAACTCAGGGTGAGAAAATACTGACAGAATTTCACTACTTTAAACTGTTAGATAGGGTTCCCCATACAATCAAAACCCTTGCATTTATCATATGACAATTTCGTTAATATGTTGTATAAAAGCTGTAAACAGTAAATAATGAAACAATAATAATATATGAATTAATAATATATGTATGTATATATGTATGTAGAACTTTCTTACACAGTGCCACCTAGTGATCGTCAAACACTTACGGTCAGCATTCACTCTTGACTAAGTTTATAAAACTGCCATGCAAGAAAATAAAATATAAATTACTTGAAAGAATCTACAATCATATTTGATCTTTTAACTTTCAATTATTATGACCATGTCATATGTTTTCACTGGAAAAGTATATTCTTCATATATAAGGCATTTATCTGACTTCATAAACACATCAAAACATATCTTGTGCTGCTTGTGCCCATCGCAGGAGCCCTAGAGCCGCTGGGATTGTAGGATTGTCTGGTTTCCAACCACAAGGTGGCAGTGCAGTCGTAGACTAAATATTTAACAGCTTTACTTAGTGGGGTCTTAGGATTTGAGAACAAATTGAAGCTCATGGGTCCAAAATGTAATTTCTGGAATGTAAATTTGAAATCTGGAAATAAAACATTTTTTTCACGAAAATGTAGAAGCGTGCCTTGCCATCATCTGTTTTGCTCTTCCAGGAAAACGCGACCAATGAACGGTACGACTAACATGGACTTGTGTGTGCTTGCTAAAAAGATTCCTTTTCGGGAATAAAAAAGGACACCATTAGGCCCTAATCCCTGTTATGCGGACAGTAAACATAAAGATATGCAAACAGTCTTTGTTGTGTTATGGGTACAATTTGGCTTTTCTTTATTTAAAGGAACAGTACACCATGATCGCTCATATGTTGTTTCAGTGTTGTAGATCACAAACGGAGATGAAATCAATCTCTGAAATGAAAGAGAATGGTGGCCAGAGGCAATCAATCATAAAGGATCAGAAAAGTATTCCATACTCATGTATTCCAAGTCTTCTGAAGTCATATGTTTCAGGAATCAGGAATGGTTACACAAACAAACCTGTGATGTCTCGCATCACTCACGTGAATCTCACGTGACACATCTTAACTTGCCATATTTAAACGTGTGAATAATATTTGAGATTACATTTTAAGAGATCTCTTCTCATTACGATCTATACATCTCGCCTTTCTCTTACATCTTTTTATTATATAATTTCATTAGATTTGGAGTACATTAAATTGTATGAACTAGTATTATGATGCTTTTTGTCATTTTTGGAGCTTGACAGTCTCTGGTCACCATTTTTTTGTACTGTATGTAAAAAAAGCAGTCAACTTTCTGCTACAGTAAACTTATCTTCTGCGTTCCACACAAGACTGAAAATGAAAAAGGTTTGGAATGACATGAGCGTGAGTACGTGATGACAGAAATTCCATTTTTTTGCTGATCTATTTCTTGGAAGTCTCACCCAACATCTGGTCTTATAAATGAAAGCTCAGTTTTCATAATGATTTGTTAATTTTTAATCAGTACCACACTATACTCACATTGGCTAAGAAATATGAAGTCTTCTTCATAGAAGAGGAGTGTTATGAGAGGAATTGGGGAGGTTTTGCTTTACCTCATGATTCGTCTGGGACAGTTTGTCCCTAAATGACTGTGATCTTCAGGTCACCCGCCTTAGCAGACTGGTCTCTGTTTAACACAGTTTAAAGGGGCCGTGATCTGACTTGATCTCTCTGATGGTTCTTGTCTGCTCTGTGCAGTACATTGGACGGTGATCAAAGACTGAACTTCTGTTGACCTTCAACTCTGTTTTACGAAGAGACATACTTAGCAGCATTTACAAGCAGATTGGGAGCAGAATTGTCCATTATCTAGTGAGGGGCTTGCGGGGGTTTATCCAGGATAAGACACTGTGTTCTGTGTCAGTCTTCCTGTTTGCATTTCAGAAGAGCCTTTTGTGGTCTTTGAGAAATAACAGAAAAACATTTTGCATTACTAAACAAACTTTAAGATTGTTATCAATGGGAAAACTGTTAAGACTGTAAAACTTGATGAAAATTGTTGATAATTTATTGCTACTTTTTGATTTACATCCACTCAGTTTAATGAGAGACAATATCGCCTCATCATCTCAATACAATAGCTTTACATCATAGGCACTGTTAACAGATTAAATGTTCCATTTTCAAAAGGTTGAAGCAACACGTACTTATACTGTACACATACTGTAACTTATGCTCAGCATTTAAATTTACCTACTGTAATCGTATGGCTCCCTTCATACAGTGTTTTTAACAGCTATCGTGTGTAGCTGCTCTCAGTTTTGGTCAGGAGATGGAGATGCATCTCCATTTCGTGGAACAGCTGATCAGCTACAGAGAAAGCAATTGACAATACCATCTGCTGGAAAGGAAAGTTTCTCAGGAATATGGTATGTGTTTATTAAATTCCAGATTAATAGCACACGTTCAGCTGCAGCTGCTGTTAGCCTCAATAATTCCTCCTCAGATTCCCTCTGTCCACCTCAGTCGTTCACGCACACATACAAAACTCGATATGAATCTGAGGCAATGCAAAGAATTACAATTTGTGCTTGATTTGACAACACTTGGCATGTGGCTTGTATATTAGCTTTTGTGGGAAGTTAAAATTGCGTTGTGCAAAATCTGAATTCGTCAATAAAACTTTTGTAGACATGCTAAATCACCAAGACTGCTTGTTTCTTTCCTTCGTCGCTGGACCATTAAACAAGATTTATGGCGTTTACAATCTGATTCAAAACAAGTCTACTTCTTACATTTGTACTGCTCATTGAACCTGGTTACCTTTGTTATTCAGTTCAGCTTAACCAAATCCAAACTTAATAGTTTTCCTGACCAAATGGATCATATTTTATTAATATGAATCAGTCAAATGCTAATATTTATTCAAGAAAAATGATTCCCAAGAGTTGAGTTGCTTAAACAATTCTAATCATTTCCTGTAATTTAACAGTAATAGTTTCATACAGCCACAGTGAATAATGCATGTCAAATTATTTCTTCATTTATTATGTCACCTTGTTATTGCAAGGAACATGAGATTATTTAATAATGCAGGTCCTCAAAGTTCTACAGTATGTTACAATATTCTCAGTGACATCATGCTTTCTTCTGGAGGAAAACGAGGACTGTCAGATGTTTGGGTGATTAACATTGTATTCCTCATCTGGGTTGGCGCGTGTACAGGGGAAGTTCGGTGCTTTTGCGTCACTCAGCATGTTTTTCCCGACTCTTGCATGGACGTGCGGCTGCTGTAGGTGCGTGAGAGTGTGAAAGGTTTGTGGAGGAGGGAGTGTGTTGTTCCTCCACTGATTACTGAGGAGATCTGGCCAAGGGGAATGAGGCAATGGGTCTCTGGAGAGCGGCACCTCAAATAGATGCGGCGATGCTCACGCTGCACGTCCTGCGCGCAACACAACTGTGTGTTACAGCAACGAAAGCCAAGATCCTTTACAACCAGGTTTCAGGGGGACGATTATCCTGTATGTTTAAAAGGAGGACGATTTGGGACGCTCTAAGTTGACAGGAAATGAAGGAAATGTGTTTTAAACAAAAAGCTGCACCTTTTGGTCCCACTCGTCCTGACTGAAGCAGCATTGACCATCGTCTGTCGATTGAGGGAGCAGTCACAGTGCACAACTACGATGCAGAAATTTCTGACTGTACCGCCAGCACTCATTAGGTGTAGGTGAGAGGAAGACCACCCAAAAAGTTTGTGTCTTGGGCCCTGTGGAGTTTAGTTAAACTGAATCTAATAATCTAATAATTTTACATCTAGCCCCAGAACAAACAAAATGACAACTATTAACTTTACGTAATAATCCTTAAGAAGTCTTGAGAACAGATTTAATCTCTGGCACTGAGGCTTCGCTGTTGTTGTTTTGCTTAAATTGTTTAAGACTGTGTTGCACAGTATGAACGTGTTATGTCCAGCAAGTCTCTGTTGGCATGGCAACTCCCTGCTATTTGCAACACACTGTATGTGCTAGCCACTGCTCACCGGGCTTTTGTCCTCCATCATGTGTTATTTTAATCATGCGGTCACCCTGGCTTGTCAACGTGTCATCCTCATCCCCTCTGACTCGTGTTGTTCTGTTTTTCCTGGAGATCTTCTCTTGCTCTCCTGAGCTTGGGGTCGTGAGTAAGCAGTCACGGGCACCCTGAATCATGTGACGCTGAGTCTAGATGAGGTGATGAAGTAATGAGGAAACTTCTGCAATGAGGAAACAAACTCACTATATGCGACAGTCAGAACATGAGATTACCATGTTGCTAACCAGGGCTGTCACTTCAGTTCAGGGGCCCAATTATGAGAGTAGACCCCAGCTCCTATACGTTCAGCAGTGTAAAGATGAATTCAGTGGCTCCCCCGTCTCACAGTACGTAAGACAGCATTGTGGTACAACCACATGGTGTGTATTTAATGTTTATTTATATTATCTAAGGTGTATATATGCATATATACAGTATGTTATTTCCCACTGTGACCTGGGTTCAGCCAATCTGTGAGACTCAATCAAATCATAGTTTAAAAGGTCAGGGCTGTTTATACACCAGGAGCACGTCTCAGAATATACACATCATACGACAATATCTCATGAGTGAAGTTTACACAGGGAGCTTGGATTGTTTATCATCACTCATTTACCATCAGATAAAGACTTTTCTATGGACATTGATTTATAGACTGTGAGCTTGTATATATTGTGTGTTAATACAGCAGCTCTTTCTACTTGTAAATGTAGTGTCGTGGACTAGGCTTGTTGGCTCTTATGGCAAAATGTTAAATCCTCTCTCATTTGTAAGTTGCTTTAAATAAAAGCATCTGCTTAATGAATAAATGTAATGTAACTGTAAATTATTGTGGTAACATTCTTTTGTATAATACACTTGTCTAAGATTGCACTACTGCAGAACGCTACTGATTGAATTAACAGCAAACTGGTGTCTGGTACAGTGGATAATATTGTTTTAATAATGTCTGCTTTTCACTTTTCATCTATCTGTAGATGTTCTCCTCTCTTGAGAGACTTTGTTTTGGCACGTTCCCTGGTGAGGGCTGCTGTCTGAGGCTTATTAACCATCCAAACAGCAAGTTAAGCTGAAGTCATCTTAATATGTCATCTTAAACTGATGTCATCTTTATGTAAATCACATTTGTTTTGAATGTCATCACATTTGTTTCAGGAAGCATCGGTGGCTTTGAGCAGAGTATGGTTTAAGTGAATCCTTAAGCTGTGTTTGGATCATATTTACATATGGGCAGTTATATAATTGGTGAAGAGCTTAGAATTGCGTTCCATCTGCGTTATGATGATGTTATTTTCCTGCGGAAAATGTAATTAGTCACATTGTATTTACAGCTCTGATAAGTTGCTTAACTGACAGGACATTTAGAACTATTTCAGAATTTCTGTGCCTTAGTTAGTATCCAAACATAGAGTCCATACATTTGATTCACATAATGCATACTAGCCATGCATACTCCTCAACCTCATGAGTATTACTACAAAACGCTCCGCTTTAAAAGATTAATGAAACTTCTCAGCTGATATTTTTCACGTCATTAGCCACATGCAGTTGTGTTGCCATTAGAACAACACAGAACCTGATACTAGTGGGAGAAAGTCAGATTATTTCGCAGAGCACACTTTTTGATTTATTTGTCAACTGCACCTGCTCCTCCTCCTCAGCTATTTGGTGGGAAAATGCTTTCAGATTTTGTCATCGTCCCCCGAGAGGGCAGGAATCCGTTGTGCTGTAACAGCACCGCCGTGCGCTTTCATGACAGCTGTTTTCAGAAATAATGCATCTGAAGATGTTTTTTGATCCAAATTCGGTTGGTTGTTGCAATCACGTAAACCTTCCAGGAAATATTTAAATGACAAATTCAGTCGCTTTAGCATTTTGACAGTCACGAAAGTTCCGGACAACATGATTACACTGAACATTTTGTCTCTGTGAGATCAGTTTCGTTGCAATGTCTTAAGCCTCTTTAAACAATTAAGTGGCAGTATTTCCTCATGTAAGCGTTGAAAGGTGTCACTCGTTATCGCGCGCAATGTTCTTGGCTGCACGTTCATCAGATGTAAATACAGTATCTGTTGTCGGATCACATGCTCAGTGGTTGAGGTAATGTGCTCTTGCAAAACAACAATGCCCTTCTGACCTAGTATAGAGTGAGGGATGCTGGGTGTTGATGTGACTCATAAAAACAGTCCCTCTAGTGCGTCTCAAGTTTCAGCTGAATGATACGATTATACTGGCCTCAATCAAACTTCCCACCATGTGCTTTGGTTCCTGACAGCAACTATGTATAATTTGCAGTGGGAGACAGTCTGGAAATGAGCGAGTGTTTTGTACCGCTGGTTTAATGATAAGGTAGTGGCTGCATCTTCTTCTCCTTCAACAGGAAACAGGGCAAGATATAATTATCACACATGAGAAATGACTGCATTAGCATGACTCATTATGGAATTTATCATATATTAGTCTTTAGTAGCTGTAAGACTTTAAGATCTTCAATGTAGTCACTTATTGCCTAGAATTTGCCAAAATATTTTCTTGGCATTTTATCACCCAGTTTTCTGAGCAGTTTTTTTTAAACAGTATTAAGGGAGCTCTATTCTAGGCTCTGATTGGCTGCTTTTTTAAGATTATTAAATACAAATCTTTAATTCCAAAAGTTCCAAAAGTAAAATTTTTTTTAATGAAATTGTCATTTTTAAATGACAGATATTATACAAAAATATTGTCACGGTTAAGCCAACGGCTTCAGGTTTTTTCAAGGTTTTAATCGTGAGAAACTTTCGAATAGTAGTTTATATGGCAAAATTCCAAATATGGTTCTATACATTTAATATCCGTTAAGCCTTATATAAAGTGAAAATTATTGTACTGTGTAAGCAGGCAGCTATTGCGTTTGACAGTCCTGCATTTAAAGAACCACTGTTCTGCGAGACGGTGAGCTGCATGGTTGACGTGGCTGCAGCCAGACTCCTGCACCTGCGTATGTACAGACAGGACCCCTGCTTGTTCTGGACACATAATGACAACAGTGACCTCATCTCTCATGACATCATGGGAGAGACTGGAGCATGTGCAGGTCATGCAGATGTAAGCCTCTCTTTGCACAACCGCCACCCCACAGCAACAGAACCGCAGCCAGCCCACCCTGCCCACTGCATGTATAAGAGACACGCTCTGCAATTATAGCAGGACCACCAAATTCAAGTGCTTGGCACATAATAGTCAGTCTCTGCACACAGTTTCTATTTTCATGCACTAATGAATGCATTAAAATTCCATTCTGAGAGAAAATTCTCATGAGATAAGGTCAATTTTATCCTGCCAAGTGCGATTAAACAGGAAATTGTTTTCATCCCTGATGTCTAAAACTGTGTGATGAAAGTGTTTACATACTCATATTCCCAAACATTAGCTGGAAGGGGGGGGGCATGGTCCCATTTCAGTATCTTCCACCACACCTTCTCCCAAGATGCTTGTTTTCTCCTGCAAATGACCATAATATTTCTATTGGAGTGGCAGATGTAGGGAACAGCTGCCATAACAGTTCATTAAAAATGCATCTTATAGAGAAGGTTATTATGATCCAATCTAATCTAATCACCCATTATCATCTGTGAATGTTATTTTTTTTCTCTTTGGCTATAGATCTGACCTTGTTTTCACCGTTTAGACTTTTGGCACTTTTGGTGTCTGTTCTGGTTATGTACCTCAACAGTGAGAACAAAACAAAATACTTAATAGAATTGGAATTAAAAGAGTTTTGCATTTAGGATTTCTATTTTAAGAAGAAATACCAATGTTCTGCTTCATCAAACTACTGCCGATACTATGATAGTCTAGCACAAAACTTTGTGATGAGTTGATTAGTTGAGGCACTTTTACGCACAGTGTTACCACAATCCAGCTGAACCACGTTCAACAGCTAAAACGATGCAGATTGCTTTGCAGATAGAAAGCATATTGCTATCATTCTTGAATTCCTTTCTTGGCGTTTCCAATGCCCCACAAGGGGCCCCTCAGTCTGTGGCCACAAACACATTATTCTGTTAACCTTCAACACTATACTCTTAACTCCCTCTTTGAGCAAAAGCAATCTTTCTCTTTTAAAAGCAGATGACAGGGATTTGTTGTCCATTACTTTTGTCATGTAGTCTCATACAGATTGTAAAATATGGATCTAATATCAATGCCTGAGGCTTAGCAATTTTAAATGTTATGTAGTTTGACAAGATCAAATTTTTGGAAAACCATGCAGGGTAACACTTTATTTTACAGTGTCTTTGTTACAAGTTATGTGTACTTACTGTAGTAATTACGCAATAAATTATGCATACTCACTTGAAAATAACTCCAAACCAAACGCTAATCCTAACGCTACATCTAACCCTACAGTAAGGACATGTTGTTAATGTTACCCAGTCTTTAAATGTATAATTACACTGTAACAATGACATCTTAAAATAAAGTATATAACCCATGCAGTGACATTGAACAAATGTAAACAAACCATCAGGGCAGGACTCTCATGAACAGAGTGCGTAAACGCTACATGAAGTAAGCTAACTGGACAGACTTTCATTTTCAACATGTACTGACATTTCATACCTGGCAGCTTGTCCCTTGTAACCTTTTCACAATAAAATTTTAGGCAGATGTAAACTAAATAGTGGCATGTGATTTTTTTCAGAATCTTTAATAGTGCCATAACGAAAACATAGCAGAACTGAAGGGCAGGAACCCTTACATTCCTTATGAGTGACATAATGCAGATCATGTTAGGTGGCCTTTTATTTGCCATAATTAAAAACATACATGTGAAATACGAGTGCTGCATGTTAAATCTTTGTATTTGTAATCATTGTATTCGTAAATGATGGTGCAGTGTTACGTATGAAATCATCCGTCTGTTGATATTTAAAATTCGCAACGGCATATTTGGAACCAAAGCTGGTGAAGAACATAAGACTTGTTGTAGATTATTTTTTGTTCTATACATGCATAACTGATGATGGTAGGTAATGAGTGAGAAGTTTGGCTGCTATGTGCTAAAGCTGGAGACAGGTGTTTAGCTGACCTCAAGTATATATCTGCCAGACATTGACTGCCCCTCTCCCTTCTGCTATGTAAACTCCCACTCCACCCAGTCTGAGCACTGAAACAGTGGGTTGCCATAGTGTTTGCTTTTGGCATTAGGGAAACCGGCCAGTGCTGTTCAGAGTTCCACCTTCCAGCACCAAGATTACTTGCCTCATTCTATCTGCATTCCTCTAGTGCTTTACTTGACACTTAAAACTTGACATGACCAAAAAAGAGCCAGTGAGTTAGATCATCTAATGCAAGAGAGTTGGCAAAAGTCTGCAGTGCATTGTGGGTAAATGATAATAGTTGTGAGTCATGTCTTTGGAAGTACTGTCACAGAATCCAAATGTATTAGTCATTTGGAAATCATTTTATATCGCTTGAATGCTTATCTTGGGTTGGGTTTCTCAAACATAACAGAACCCATGCGATTCTGTTTGGTGTGGCTAATGGCGCAGAAATGTTCTTCTTAACAAATATGTTTTGTTCATGTACGTTTAGGTTTAAGTACACTGTTTAAGCTGCCTAGCAAAACATTTTCTGCAGTGTATGTTATAAATATGAAAAGTGAAACAAAGTGGTCTAACTGAGTAAGCTGTCTTCCTGGTTAATGGTATAGAAACATAAATACAGACATACAAGTTGACTTGAATTTAATATATAGTAAGATTTTTCCTGTGTTGTTTAAATGTCTACAATAAACAGTCATTTTTAACACCATTAGCAGTAATGTTGTGAGCAGCTCTGTTTTGTGTTTACTGAAGGGTTTGTAGCAGTGTGACAGTAATGGGCTGTATGACCTCTCCCATTTCTACAGGCCTGTGCTGGTGAACAGATCGCCAACTGCTTTTAAATGAGTCTTATCAGCTTACATCATCAAAATGAGAGCAGATGCTCAACACCGATTCTTTTCACTTGAAGAAAAAGACAATTTTTTACTTTTACGCAAGTGTCTTAAGCCAAAACATAAAGCATATTGTCATATATTTTACACTGAATTATTATTTAATTGTTCACCTAAGACATGCACGAAAGAAATTTTGTGGGAACCACGAGAACAAACATTAATCAATATTACGTCATTAAGCTCAAATGTTGTTTATTCTGGACTCTTATTTTTTATAAAGTGTAAAGCAAGAACTGCAAACTTCACTTGTGTATGTGAAGGTTTTTTCAGCCTGTGAGAGGCTGTCTGTTTTCATACATTGAACATGACGTTGTTGCTGTA